>JAVXUP010002957.1:0-95784 GCA_033070095.1 Escallonia herrerae | reverse complement strand
TTTGGGCCTCTGCGTGAAATCAACACCTAAGTGCTGAAAGTGCCAGTATCATTGCTCTTTAGAAGAACTATGACGTCGTGGCTCCTCAGCCGTGGTAACAAAATTCGAGACTTGGGTGGAGCAATGTGGTAGCCTGGGCCATCGTGTAGGGCCCCTATTATAATTATATCCATGCCCTTTAGACATTGCGGCACTTAAAAAAACACTCCTTCAAAGCCCAAGTCAGCCTTATGCAACTACACTTAGCTTCCAACGTCTCAAAAATGCCTTCACTACCTTACGCCTTCTCCTGTCACTTGAACTTCAACATTCCTGGAAATATTCCATAGATGCATGAAGACAAAATCAGATATAAATCCTCCTGAGCGAACACCCCCCCTTAATAGGCTTGTACCGACCCAGAATAACAGTTCACACCATGTCATGCCTCACCAAAATGAGCTAGGCAAGTACGTCTTTTGAGTTCCGAGGCACAGGCTTTTATGGCCAAATCCAGGCTCACGTATACAACATGCCACTGGGTGTTGTGTGTCACATTCTTAACCCCTTCAGCCTTAGTGTCACTTTTTAGCCACAAATTGAACCTTATAACACGTGGTCAGAATGTACGCCCCCAGCTAATGTGGGACATACATTGGCTCGCTCTCGTAGCATTCATTGCCCTGACTACTAGCAACCTGAGCAGATTATCCGCATAGAGCTTTGGAGAGTCGTTCTAATACCTTCTGTAACGGCCCAGAACCACAAGCCATCACAAGGCATGCCTCATCCACAAAGGCTAGCCACAACCCATCACAAGGCATGCCTCAACCAAAAAGGCTTGCCAAGTACGTAGTCTAGTGTTCGACGAAAGTGTCTTTTAAAGCCAAATATGAACACTCATATACCCGACATCGTACCTGGCGTTACAAGTTTCCCCCTCATGTTGATGGTCAAGATTCGCAAAACACTACCTTGGCCCTCTTCTCCTCGCGAATTCCCTTTAACTTCGAAATTCCATCGAAAGCGCCTCTTAGTGATAACAGTCAGCAACTCTATGCTCATTCCCCTCCAATGAACCATTAGTACACATATGCCAAATCTAGGAAGCATGGACACGGGTGCGGGTGCGGATACGATGCGGGTGCGGATACACGGAAACGTCAATTTTAAAAATATTAGGATGGGTGCGGCGGGGTAGGGCATCTATTATAATATATATACCTATATACATGTATAGTAAATCACGTAAAAGAAATATTTTTATCAAGTTTGATAGGTAACTTAATTTAATGGGCTCTTTCTTAACGTCTCAAAAATGCCTTCACTACCTTACGCCTTTTCCTGTCACTTGAACCTCAACATTCCTGGAAATATTCCATAGCAGTTCACACCATGTCATGCCTCACCCAAATGAGCTAGGCAAGTACGTCTTTTGAGTTCCGAGGCACAGGCTTTTATGGCCAAATCCAGGCTCACATATGCAACATGCCACTGGGTGTTTTGTGTCACATTCTTAACCCCTTCAGCCTTAGTGTCTTCTTCTTCTTCTTCTTCTTCTTCTTCTCCTCTCTTTCTCACCGGTCACCTCTCTGACGAAAAACCCTAATACGCGATGGGTCGTCGCCGGGGTAGCGAGTCGTCGCCGGAGTCTCTGGTGGTCGCCGGGGTGGTCACGCTCGTGGCTCTTCTCGCTGCTGCTCTCTCTCTCTCTTTCTCGGTCACTCCCCTCTCAGATCTGAGATCTCAGATCCCATATGTATTGGATCCGCACCCGATCTGCACCCAGTATTTTGGAAAATAAATAAATGAATGAATAATATCAGATACGCACCCGACACGCACCCACGCCACACCCGACGCGCACCCGCACCTGAAGCGCACCCGATGCCGGTGCTTCACTCTGATTGGCGCACCCGTGCTTCATAGTGCCAAATCTTTGAGCCGTCTTACGAAAAATCAACAGATCATCCTCGCAGACCTGCTCAAAATACCCACCCTGTCTCCCAACATCCTCAGCCTCTGGCACACCACCTCAAACGAACTAATGATATTTAGCGCCTTCCCTATCACTGACATCCCCAGTGACCCACTTAATATAAATCCTTGCAAAAAGCAACTTAGACCACCAAGCGATGATTATCTTTCCATACAAGAGGAACTCACTTAGTAGTACCTCAATGATACATTTCCAACATCAACCATAGAATCCACACAACCCACGAGCCCACCAAACAACCAGAAGAACCAATGGTCCAAATAGGCTGTACTTAAAGACAAAAATGCAGCATTAATATCTTTGACTTAAGAAAGGGAAGCTCAACATATCAATGAGGACAACATTAAGCACAAAAGGTCTCTCATCGTACCAAGATCTATTCTCTCTCTTTATTCCCTTCATCGATAATGAAACCAATGTGGAGAATATCCTTCCATCGTCAAACCTCGTTATGAAATTTTAACTGCCCCATCCTCAAATATGGCTAGTAAACCACACACCACCAAATTGTGTTTATGCTATTTCCCAAACCTACCAAAGAAACGCTGTGTAAATTTCTTCAATCTCTTATTGGTAAAACTAGGCAGTTACAAGGAGCAACAAACAAGTAGGAAAATCTACGAAGAGTCTTTGCATGAAAGATGAAAATTCTCGTCTAACTTAGTGTTTTGTCTGACAAGTATATCTTACATTTAATAAAGCAGGATTTCTTTGATTACCATACGCACGTACCCTTGAGCCTCCTCATAAGCATCTCACATTTACTTAGTATGGTGATATTATGATCTAATGCAGATCAACTTACCTTGATTGAAAAGAAACATTTAGCTCTTCTCACAATGTGGTAGAAATGATTTATGGTAATTTTGCACTTTCCTATGCAAAGAAACCACCACCGGTCATACCTACTGCTCATGCTGATTCCACCTATGAAGATCCTCAATAGAGGACCTACATCATTTATGCAGATACGAGTAAAATTGTATGGTTATACAACGTCGGCCATTAGAATTGCACATACAACAGACCAACACAACTGAACAAATTTGAGATCATCATCATTGCAAGGAAAATAACTCAAAGCAGGGAAAACAAATCTGTTTAATTTTGAACTCATCCGACCAAGTCGAGCAATTTGTCAAGTGCAGCTTGAGAAAACATTTGGAAGAAAATCATGTTCAACGGGAATACTGAAAAACTTGTTCCTAAAATAAAGGAAAAAGATTTTGGATTCTCTAAGACACTATTTGTATTTTTCAATTAGTAGTAATGCTCTACTACTCAATGCTTATAACTGAAGGTACACGAATTACTCCTTTCCTCGATTATGGCAGAGCAACTTAAACAAAATCTGACCTGCCCACTTATGTTCGCCAGATAGCCTAGCAACAAGAGTACGTCCAATGCAGATTCAAACATAACTTTTGCAACTTGAGAAGTTGCCTGGACTGTAATGGAACTGTTGATATTAAATGCTGCTGCTGAGTCCAAATTTTGAACAAGTTTGCGAGGTACAAGAAATTTCAAGTAGCTCTCTATCACATCCAAAACTTTGGCCCACGTGGTAGCTTTGCTGCACAAAGCATGAAGAGATAAAAACATACAAGTGGAGAATTTTCGATGATTCTTGTGGTCTGCTACTTCCTTCTCCCAAGCAGTGTCAGCTCCCAGCTCAGATATATGTAGAGCAGCTATTGATGAGCTATACCCAGTTTCTAAAATCTTCAGCAAACAAGGAACAACTTCTTCAGACGATATGTTTGATGCACCAAGTGACTCATAAAACATAGCTGCAGCAGCTTTGCCTAACTGCTGGCTGACATTACCAATGCACTGTAGCACCTCAAAAAGAATGTCACGTTCCAGATCATCATCTGAAGAATCTGACCCAGAGCTTACAATGTCGCTAATTTCGTCAAAAGAGCCTGAAGTACGGACGAAAGAAGCTCAAATAAGAGACAACTTCAACAATAAACAGTACAAATCTTGTACAAGCTCATGCAGATAATTTAGGCTTGAGAACTTAACCAACATACCAAAGGTAAGAAGCTCTATATCCTCCAAACAGCGGAATAGAGAGATTGAGTTGTTTCTGATTATACCAATAGCACCTGCCGACGAATCGATAAGCAAACCACGGGGAGCACTTATCTTACACCAGTTATGGAAGTAGCGGGTACAAAAAGTTTTCCAGCAATAAACAACTGAAATTGGCTTTCCAGAGACACCCTACCAAACACACACGGTTATTAGTACAATTTCCCACCCCACCCACAATAAGAGAAATAGAATCTCTAGCTCAAACCTCATGTTCAATAACTGAGAGAATTTCCTCTTTCAGCCCATCACCAGTTAAGGAATAGAACTCAGAATCAGTCAAGTGCTTGTTATAATCTTGTAGAGTTGCTCGGAGAACAGTATTGTGATGAACTCCAGGAAGCAACAGCTTGCGTAAGAAGATAGAAGATAGAAAAGGAGCTATTTGATCCTGCAAATTCAATGAGAGAGAGATTCCGTATCAGGCACTTACCTATATAAAACCAACACACGAGCAGCAATACATACAGTCACAATCAGCAAAGGAATAATTTCAACTTCATGATAAAACCAGAGCTTTACAGCTGTATTGAGTACAATCAGATTATAATGGCTCATTTGACCCAAGTGCCAAAATGCCAATGCTGAAAGCGAAGCCCTGAAGCAGACTTTCTTTCAGGAAAAAGGATATCTTTTTGGACAAATTATACCCAAGTACCAAATGTTGACGCTCGTAGTTCAGCCCTTAAGTGGCCTATAATACACATTAAAAAACGAATTAAGCGAAGAAAATACTCACAACATTAAAAATTGTACATAACTCCATGACATCTCTAATAACAGAAAAGTTGACTAATTTTTCAAACATGAAATTGCAAATTCTACCAAATATCATGCCTCTGTATCTTGAGCATGATTAAAGTCACTGAAGAAAGAAGATAAACACCATGATTGAAACTAACGACCTTTCAAACTCATAGCAATCAACTTTGACTTTGAAAAGAGCATATTGTTTACAACGATTAAACACCAGGACATGCTTCAATTTAATAGCAGAAACTGGATGCAAAGAACAATAATCCAAAAAAAGGATGAAACTGGAGCGATAGTACCTTCGACGATGAAAACAATGAATGAGCAAGCCAAAGAAGATCATCGGACGAATGCTCAGAACTTTGAAATAGCTGGTCAGCAACAAATGCTTCCTGCAATGCAAAGCATTGTGCTACTCCCCTAACAATATAATTGCAGGATTAACATTTGAAAGGTATAATTAAACTAATAAAAGAAAAGCCAAATGATTATGTAATTGTTGCTATTTCAAAATAGGAATTCTACATTCAAATAATTTACAAGGTTGAAACTTAGACGAGCAATCAAGTCATCATCAAATTCTGAATATATTTTTTGGTTTTTTACCAGTATAATAGTAAAATATAAATGCTGAAAGAAGAATCTGTAACATTTCAAAAGAACAGTATCGCATATTTTCTACAGCACTCCACACGATTCATCTCATTTGTGCATAAAGCAATTCTATAAAAACTGTATAAACCATTTAAGAATAGACAAATGTGTTTCACAGGTAAAATATGAGAAACAACAACGCTTGGGCCCGTACGTTTGCCATATTCATTTTCTGTTTTTTCCAATGACGATAAAAAAGATTCTTTTTTTGTGTATTTCCTAACTATATACGAAAATCATGAAAATGAAAACAGAAAACGAATATGGTAGAGTGATCAAGTTTCCAAGGACAGGTTCCAAAGTTCAAATGATTTCGCCACCATAAGAATGCCTTTCGCGCAATTTTATGAGCGTATAGTATGGATATGTTGCAAATGCAGGTGTCAAATGTTTGACATGAAGAACTGTAGGAAATCAGATATTACAGTTAAACCTCGTTGCAAAACATAATAGGGGCTGAATTGCCTACCGATTTTCCTTTGGACCAAACAACTCCTGCATTACCATTCCATCTTCTTTCAGTATCCATATTTTGTTTGAAGTAAGGTTGACATCAATGACACCACCCTGACAGAGTCCAAAAGGTAGACATGTAAACAATCGCTAGAAGTTGGTTCTTAAAATAACGAGATAACCAACAGATAGATTAACAAATAGAGAGTACCTCCTCCAAAGAAATATCTTGCATTGAAGGCTCCAGCGACAAAACGATCCTGTCCCCCGAAGTAAAATGGAGGATAGATATAGAAATCATCTCCATGCTACTATCCTTCATATATGTGTTATTTTTTATTTATTTTTTTGGGAGACGGGTGGGGGGTTGGGGAGAATAGGTCAGTATCAATGTCAAAATCGTACGAGAAAAACAAAAGTTGTTCAGCTACTTCAACAAGCAGGTGCAATGACTGAAGCTCTAGAACCTTTCGCATAGGAAACTAAGGAACTTAGAAACTCATCAGTCGCTGGAAAACATAAATGGAACTAATAACTTTCGTTTGGCTGTTTTGAGTCATTTTCCGTTCACTAAAACTAACTGCAGTACCTCCGTGCTCTTTTAAGTAGTTGGGGCGATCAGGAATCTAAGATCTTGGCTTAAAAAAACAAGTGAGAAAGACCAAGAAACAAGATTTCATAGAGTGGCTGTAATGGAGATAGCAGAGGATGGAAGAAAAGAGGAGGCAGACGAAGGGGATGAGAGAACGGGGCCCATATTACAGAAATATGTTTGGGAAGGAAAGCCCTCACAGTTATCAGCTCACTTGTTAACAGAAAAGAGAAACTGTCAAGGATCTTTATGTAAATGCAGCTTCTTGTCCCTTGATAGGCTACCCAAGATGCTGGACGCTTAATAGTGAACAGAGAACACTACAGCAAACCTACTAGTCTATTGTATAAAATGCAACTTTATTACTATGTCAAAGATCTAATATTTTTGCTTATTATTGTTACACTCTCTACAAAAAGTCAAGGCTAAGGCAATCCATATCCCAAACAAACAAATAAGAGATTGTGGTGTCTATTAATACAAACATATGTCGCAAGCAACTCGTCCTTTTTAGCCACATAGTTTCACCAGAAGAATATAAGAAGGGGAAAAAAACAAAAGTAAACAACCAACGAATGTGGATGCCTGCATTGGCTGTAGTAGGAGGAAGGGTATGAATTCAGAACAGATATTGCACATAAAAAGGCAACCAAAAGATCTACTGCTAGTTTGAGTGATGCATACCAAAGTACGTTTGTAAAGGATAGCCAAAGGAATTGAACTAGTATCATTATGTGCTTCACCCAGCCATAACCTCACAGATGTAGCTCCTGAGAGCAAATATGCAGTCAAGCATTAGAGGCCCGTTTTCCAGAAGTCTAATTCAAAAATAATCTAAATCCATGAATAAAGAGCAAATAAATTCGCGAGCATACAAAAAACTGCAAAAAAAGAAAAAAAAAACATTCTTCACAACAAACTCCACAACATATCAAAGGGCTGAGAGTCATATTACTCCATAATTTTCCATGATTTGAGGTATTCTTACAGGCTGTCCCAAGCATTTCACTGATAAATTGTTTACTGGCAGTTGTTGTTTAACGGTTGTCAAACAGCTGGCAAAAATAAGAGCTTAGATATGATTTTGAGCTCCAAAAAGAATCTTGATCCTCAAATAAGTGCATTTGAAGTTGGAACAAAACTTTCAAATGTAAAACTTTCCTGGACATTTGACATCCAGTGTAAAGAGCACAAAAAACAGATAAAGAACAGGGAGTTACCTGCTAATGCTGGAGTATTCATGGCATGGCTGAAAATTCTGCTAGAATTTGAAAGGTCCCAAACTCGTAAGATCCCATCAGAATGAAGCACAAAAAGCAGCTTCTTCCTGGCCACACATGATATCACCATATCGTGCACAGCAGCCACCACCCTACTCCTGGATAACACATTTGAAGGAACTATATATCATCAGATCGACTGGGGAACCTCAAAATGACAAGACATGACAATCTATAATAATACTCTTGATTTGTGAACATTAACAACTGAAATTTAGCAAGTCACAATCAGGTTGTAAAGCATTCAAGCGTATGTTGAAATCGTTTGAAGCAGTTGGAGTTAGAGTTCCCGATATTTGGGGCCATTACAGGTTATTTCAGATAGCTGAGTGGTTGTACGTAGGACCCACTTTCCTTTTTTCTCAAGCTTCATCTTGTGTTGGTTATACTTTTAATTCGGGTGTACCCAGGTACTACATATTCATCTTTTTACTGTTGTCCAAACATAAAATATTCAAAAAAAAGAGAAGAATTATTGGTAAGATGCTAAACAAGAAGAAGTGAGTAACATGTGATTTTAGGACTTAATGAAAGCTAGAGTTTGGCCAGCAAGGTGTACTGTCAAGTCTGCTCAACCTCTGAAGCAAAAGAAAATAAGTACAAGAAATTTTATCGTAGGTGAAATTTTTAAAAGCAAATATCATGTCTACGAAAAAAGTCTAAAGGAGGTCCATGGAGGAAGTTAACAAATTATAGGGTAAAAGAACAGGTAAAAGCAGGAAGAAAATAGTCTGTGAAGCCTCCAAAAAGATGAAGATGTCAAATCCAAAATCAAGAATCGAGACAGTATACAAGTATCCAAATATTAATCCACCACATCATAAATAATATCTCCTAAGTGTCATACGAGCATGAAAATAAGAAAAGATATCGAAAGATATTATTCATAAGTACGACAATACAAATGTATCCATTCCTCAATATACAAAAGAGCACATAAGCATGAAGTATGGAATTCTGGTGAACTTTTTTCTGCTGAATCTCATTTTTGGAGGCACAAAAGTAGAAAATGATCTCTAGACCAAATCCCAGTTTCTCAGACGAGATCTGAAAAGAAAAGAAATTCTCGGCGCTCCATTTCTCATGTAACTTTTAACACTTTTGTCAGGGAGTATTTAACACAACTCCACGCAGCAAAGTTCTTCATGCGTAACAGCCATTCCTCAGGAAAAATTATATAATGCCGACTGCAGAGGAAGAAACCTTCAGAAAAAGAAAAGGGAGATCCAACTACAAAACTCAATTTGGAGGCATACAAACATAGAAAATGATCTCTAGAGCCAATACCAGTTTCTCAGATGAGATCTAAAAAGAAAAGGAATTCTTGGCGCTCCCTTTCTCATGTAATACTTAACACTTTTGACAGAGAGTATTTAACATAACCCCTTGCAGCAAAGTTCTTCATGCGTAACAGCAGTCCCTCAGGAATAATTGTCCACTATCGAATGTCGACTGCAGAGGAAAAAAAACTTCACAAGAAGAAAAGGGAGATCCGTCTAAGAAACTAGCTTCAAGTTACCGCTATGGTCATCCGACTTCTACCTAGGGCTAATATGTTTCTCGCAGAGTATCTAATACAATTCCTCGCAGCAAAGTTCGTCACACATAACAGCAGTCCCTCAGGAATAATGTTCCACAACAGAATGTTGACTGCAGCAGAAGACCTTCGGAAACAGGAAAAAGGAGATCTGTCTACAAAATTCGCGTCAACTTACCAATACGGTCATAAGGACTTCTACCTAGAGCAGATAAGAGCATCTGGAAAACAACAGTTTTCACCCTTCCCCATTCATCGTAGACAGAATCTCTAAGCAAAGTTCTTCTACATGAGAAGCATAGAGAGCTAATTTAAGTGAAAGTGCTCTAATTTCTAGCTACTCGAAAGAAGAAGCATTTCGTGGTCAAAATTCGTGGTCAAAAAGAACCAAGTGGGTAAGTTTCTCTTTTTGGGCACAATTATTTCCTACAACACAAATGCTCGAGGAAAAGAACCGACTCCACTATCTTCTCTTTAGTCATACTAAAGGTACTATAGCTTCAGCTCCCAAATATACCACTGGTTGCATGTGCTTCAAAAATTACTGACCCATAGTATGCGCCACCCAACCTCTACGACCATAAAAGAGAGCACGGTTGATGCACTTAATGGAGAAAGAAGTTGAACTTTAACTCTGACGCATCCTGTACTTCTTCATTGAAAACTTCTTAGTTGTATAAAATTCAATCAATATTTGACAGAAAACCAAAACGACAAATGAACACACTACTGTTCACCAATGTCCGACGTTTAGACAACCAAAACATTATTGAAATATCTGATAAACATATATATATATATATATATAAGGTCAAGGCGGACATGGAGACTGGCATACTTACTGTGACAGTGCCCGAGGAGGAAGTCAAGAATTTCAATGCCAAAACCATTCAGATCTCTGCATGGTCTGGGTCTGTCATCTTTTTTTCCTTTTCGGTGCTTAAAAAAATTTCTGTTTAGGGTTTCATATTTTCTTAGTGTGTGTGAGAGAGAAAGAGAGAGAGCATTAACAGAGAACTTCTTAAATAAATGACGCAATATTCTAGAGCACAGATGAGTACCTCGACACTAAGCCCCACAAACGACCAAAACCAGCATCATCCCGCAGCTCATGCAGAAAGCCTAAAGATTTAGTACCGAAGAAAAAACGTCAGCAACGATGCTGACAGCATATCTGCAGTAATTTATAAAGATCCAAACAACTGGGAATAGAACCACAAAAATCAACAGAATCACATATCCAGCGTTCTAGGGAGAGAAAACAGAGTAAAAGGAAAACTCCAGTAGGAACGTGGATTATAACCTTTAGAGTCACTACACTCCCTTGCATACGTCAGAACATAGAAAGGTATTACTAATGGACTCATCGATCTAATGGCATGAAATAGAAAACTAACAAATTCCTATGTAGCATGACAAGGAAGAAAATATGATAACTGCAGCATAATTTCATACCTGGAGCACTCAAGTCAAGCATGCCAAGTTGGAAACAACCAACAGATCCATCATTCCCCCCAATCACAAGACATTCTGAACTTGCTGCCATAGCAGTTATTGCACCATAGTGAGGATAAGTTTGTAAATTAAACTCAATGACCTCATTAGGTGGGAAGATAGAGCAAGAAGCATAGTTGTCAACATTTTTCAGTCTTATTAGATAAGCTACTCCTGAAACAGTCACCGCATAGAGCATGTACGGATTTCCAGAAAGATTATTGGTCTGCAAACAACAAATAAGTTATAAGGAACCTATGACACTATTAGGTCCGCGAAAAGAGAAGTTTTTAAGAAGATGTCATAATATGCATAAGTATAAACCTTATTCTCACAAATTACTGCAAATGGACTTAGTGAATCTGGAAATTCAAGGCGCAATCCAATCCTTGGAAATTCTTTATAAGCACAGAACTCCACTATCTCCAGCAATCGCGGGCGAATCTTGTGAGTTCTCCTGTTTTTTTTTTTGGAAGATAAATCAATACACCATGTTAAGCACAAAACGAAGGCTGACATCGACATGTACGTACATACAAGACAAAGACTTTTACATCAAACAAAGAGCACATCTCCTTAAAAAGAAAATTTGAAACCCTAAGAAGATGCAAATCAGCCTCTATTACTTCGAAAATGACAATGGGAAATGTATTCTATAGCTTGTTCAGCACCTTTCAAAGTTCTAGCAGTTATTTCTGCCATATAGACCAACTCAACCACAGAAAAAAATTTCCAGTCCAAACCTCCTCTGCTAAGGAGCCAAAATAGGAAATAGTGAAATATTCTGTTTTGAGTTCTCAAGCAACCCAAGTACTCTTGTATACTTGTGTAGAGCTCAATAGTCATTTCTTACCTGAAATGCAAGAAGCTCAAAATGAAAAAAACACTTTATGAACATTAAAGTAATAGGATGCTGTTTTGACCATTAAGACAGAAACTATTCAATCTGGATTTTCATACTTTGTTTTGGTTGGAAGCAATAGGCTTCAAAGCCCCAACCCTTCCCTCCCTCTATATGCACATTGAGATCGGCTTTGGCTAGACAACATTCTTTCTTCCTAAGATTGCATGAAAAAGTATCGAAAGGGGGAAGTAATCCCTAAATGAAACGTGTACTACAAAAAGGAAACCACAGGGGAAACAATAACCTACTTTAACAGAGGACATAAGGGCAAACCCGAAAATCCTGCCCACACCCAGAAAACAGTCAACAACAGGCCAAAATGGGGGAAACCTTGTAACACATACCAACAAGTGCAAAACATGCTCAAATCCGAGAAATCTAAATCAGAAAACCCAATCAAGGGGAACCTTAAAAGACCTCCCCCCCCCCCGCCCATCATTCATTTCCTGCGTGATAAGGTTTACCTATTTTTAATTTTTTGGTGTAAGTAAAGATTTTATCGATAAAAGTGCTAAAAGGGACACAGCCATGTACAAAAAGTATGTCTCAAACCAAGGGTGATCGGCCCCCAAAGATATCACACCTCGTCCTCCCCCTTTTATGATGAGACCAACACCTTAGCAAATGGCTGGCAGACTTGGCATCACTCACTGAATATACAAGAGACTGAAACCAACTATTGATGATCCTAGCCACGGAAAAATCTAACAGTAAATGGTCCGTGGATTCACCATCACCTTTGCACAAATAGCAGCAACTAACATAAATCTTCCTGCAGTTCCTCAGAAACCCACCCACCCCGGGGCTTAAATTCGCATATTCCTCAAAGCCTCACAAGCGAAATAAAACATACATGTGCTGCGTAAGCTCTTAAATCCCTTTCAAAGTTCTCTGACTGGACTATCCACATCCCACTACTTTATAGAAACATATGTGTGCTGGATAAAACACAACATTGGATGCAACACATTGTCCTACTTTAAGTGGTTGTGCTACATTATGGAGAGGTAATTACCTATCATGTAGATCTCGTTCACTTACTCTATCCCATCAATCAGATTTATTTTTCAAGCAAAACGCGGTGGTCGGCCAAAAAAAATGCAACAATTAAATGCAATGCCAACCCCAAGAAAAAAATTTGATCCCTATCTCTACTGATGGCATCTTCAGAGTACTTTGGTTATTCCTGACACAGTCCCAATCGGCCTTCCAAGTGCCATCAAGACGCATAGAGGTTAAGAAATTCAAAAGGTTGAAGCCATCCTAAAGAACTTGCCCTTATCACAATGACCGCGACTATTAGCAACCAAGTAGTAGTCCATGAGAACTATCATAATGGCAACAAAGGTCCCCTCTCAACAAAAAGGACACAGTACAAAACGCCCGAACGTTATCGCGCAATGCAAGGCCAGCGCCGATAACCTCTCAAGTTTTTTTTTGATCAAAAGAGCATGAAGTATGCTAAAGTCTCAGAAGGAATGAGCCACAATTAGTCCTAATCTTAGCTCAATATCTCAGTGTAGAACAACAGACAAAATTAACTAGTGCCCGTATATACGCTCCAATGTTTAATCTAAACATTCGATCCTGCCACGTAGACAGATGACAGCTTGATCAGCCTACTTGTACACCGATAACCAATTTTCTTAGCAGCTTTAAGATTAGCAAGAGTCCCACTCCCTAATTTAAATCTTCAATGACGAAAACAAGTGCAAGTAGTGCAGCTTGTATAAACGACCTAAAGCAACAACCGTTAACAAAAGCCCAACGGCACGCAGTTTGAAAGGCAAAATTCAAGCAGTCGTGGCCAAATCATAACGCAGATAAGTATGACAGCAGTGTACGAGTAGTACCAGATGAAGTAGGTGGGAGGGCTTCCGACGATGGAGCAGGAGGCGGCGTCTTCGGTGGACGGGGCGAAGGGTTGCGGCGGCGGCAAGGCGGCTGAAGTGGAAGGGACGGCGACCTGGTGCCACTTGACGGTGTCGCTACCGATGACGGGGACCTCTATCCCGGCCAAAGATGACCTGGCTCTCATTTTCTCCGACATCCTGTATACGTTGTGGTATCGTAGTAAACCTAATTTTACAGAACTAAGAGACTGCTTGTAACTCGAGATTTCGAGTGCCTGCACATAAGTGTGGGGAGAGGGAGAGAGAGAGTTTTCTTGAAATAAGAGGAATTGAGGGAGGGAGGGAGTTCTTTTCTTGAAAAAGAGTACGCGCTGTTGGAGCTTCAATTTTTGCTTAGGGCAATCTCACGACATTTACTACTTATAAATAAATATAAATTTTTCTTTTTCTTTTTTTTCTCTTATCTATATATATATATATATATATATATATATATATATATATATATATATATATATTTACGAGATGATCCAACAACAAACGAACGAGTGAGCACTTAAACCATTCAAATTGATTTCATCGATGAAATTGGACTGAACAATCGTGCAAGCCACAAACCGATTTAAGAGAAGAATAATTGGTTTGCTTTTTTTTTAAATCGAACAACCAGTCTTATTTTTGTTCGACTTTTTTGAAACCGTTCTCAGTCGAGCCAAATCATACCTACGTATACACTACTAACGTTATTTTAGAATTATATCAACTCCTGGTACTATTTACTTTTTACGTATCGATGATTTAACAACCAATATTTATAAGTAAAGTATTCGTTAACTTCAATATGAATGGTCCAAAAAAATTGTGATTGTGTGTATTATAAAGGTACAAAAATTTCCGTATGAGCCTAAATAAGTCCTAAAAGAACTACAAGCTCATATCGGTCTGTCCGTCTTGTTAAAATGACCTCCGTTAAAATAATTGAATTTAATTACGATTCAATTTTTTTTCCCCCCAAACTAATGATGATCGATTCGATTTTGGTATTCGACCTCAAGAGTGAATTGAACTATGGTCACCCTGAAAAATAGTTATAAAATGTGTAGTACTACCCTCTTGCAGATATGTCAAGGACATATACTCATATAAAGGTATAACTACCCTAACCCATGGCGATCGAAGAATTACAACACGCTTATATGAGATCGATGGCAAGGCGTTTATTCGACCTTTGGGATTAAGAGATTGTACGCAGATCAATGACCTCACGGCAGATCTTCCGGTTGCTTTACTCTTGAGCCGAGGGGACTACGGGGCAAGCCATAGACGGCTTATTTAGTGCTGTGCATCATGTATAATTAGAGATGTCAAATGGGCCCGGTGGCCACGGGCTGGCCCGGCCCGGCCCGTTTTTGGGCCCGGGCTGGCCCTAACCCTTAGGGCTTGGGCCATGGCCAGGCCGAATTCTTTGAGAAACGGGCCTCGGCCCGGCCCGGCCATAAAACGGCCCTTTTTGGCCCGGCCCTAAAATGGCCCGGGTTTGGCCCTGCCCCGTTAGCCCCCCCCCCCCCTAATTTTTTTTCTTTTCTATTTTTTTTAAGTCTATTTTATTACATTATTATTTTTTGATATTTTGGATCTTTTTAGTTAAATTAATAGTTTTTGAGGTGTTATTGAATTCATATGATCAGTATTTTCTTTAACATACGCAGAGAAGTATGGGTGTGTGGTGACTGTGACGTGTTTTTGATGATTTCTGAGTGGGCTTTCATTTAATGTATTTTACAGAATTTGCTTTGTGTTCAACATCACAAGTTAAGGGAATAATTATAAAAACAATTATCATGTATTCTAAACATAAATAAAAATTATGTATTCTTTTTGTTTCAAACCAAAAGAGGTAAATTGAATTCTAAATTTAATTTCATGAAGTGGGTGACGTGTTAAAGAGCCTTGAAGAATAATCTCATGTTTCTTTAAATAACCAAAGAATTTGAATGTAACAAGAAAAGATGTTATTTTATCTTCATCGATCTCGTTATTGTTTTTGTTTGATCTACTCTATTTTTCTTTGACATTTACAGGTTTTACATCATATTACGAAAGAGATTGAATTTTGCACTTAAAATCAGTATGTATGGGTTAGAAAAACTAGTTTTTGTACTTAATCCGTGGTTAATGGTCAATCAACATCAATTTGCCTTTTCGAAAGGAGGTTAATTCGTGAAAAAGTGATTGTATACTTAGTGGTCCGTTTACAAAAAATTTGCCCTTTGTTGAAGAAGAAGTCTTTATAATAAAAAGTTTGGAAGAAAGGAAAAAAAAAATTAGATTGGGCCCGAGCCCGGCCCAAGCCCGGCCCTAAATATTGGGCCTAGGGCATGGGCTTGGACTGGGCCCATATATTCCAGGTTTAGGCCCAGCCCGGCCTGTTTTTCATTTGTGAGGCCCGGCCCTGGCCCGATTTCATTGGAGGCCCGCTGGGCCTGGGCCGGGCCGGCCCAAGCCCGGCCCATTGACAACTCTAGTATAATGAGCTTACGGGCCTTACTTTGAAGTTTGAATTGAACCATTAATGCCAATTTTGTCATCTCATTTAGGAATTAATGATGTCTTGAGATTTCATTTCAAAGCGAAAAAATAACCAAGCAACACTTTTTGGAGTCACGCAATAGAAATTTTTTTACTACTATTTCTTTTTCTTTTCTTTTTTTGTGACATAGCAAAGCGTATGTTTTTTCTATTTACTCTACTTTGTTTATTCTCTACAATTGTATATAAAGTTTCGAAAGAGCGAAAATTTATTTAATACAATCGTGATACCACGTCATTTCACGCCCCAATAAAAATACCAGCAAATAGCCACCCGAGACACCTGGTCAGCATCCACGTGACCAACATTCTTTTTGTTTCAGCTCGGTTAACACCATCGACAAATTGCGACAGATCAGTTGCCCATGTCCATGTTTCCAACCAAACCTGGAGACAACAGTCGTCGCATATTTCCATTAATGCCAAGGGTGGACCACAGAAAGACCCCATGGTAGAATTGTCAAAAGGGCCGGACGGCCTGCAGGCTGGCCCGGCCCCTTTTTAGCCGGGCCCGAACTGGCCCTAACCCTTAGGGCCATGCCGAATTTTTTGAGAAACAAGCCCCGGCCAGGCCCTCTTTTGACCAGAAAAATGGCCCCCTTTTGGCCCTAAAGTTGGCTCTATTTCTGACCCTTTTTTGGCCCTACACGGAGGCCCTCACTTTGGCCCAATATTATTGTATACATACATTATTATATATAAGTGTGCGTGTCCAACGATAATCGAATGAGCAATGAATCTGAACATGAATTATGATGATCGTTCTTCCTTGGTGTAATAATCAAAGATATGTTTGACGTAAAATAAGAATTAGATTACAAAGATTACAATCGAACCGTGAGAAATTATGAGCCTCCTTGAAGAGGCCTTGGCGGTCTTGGATGGACCGAACTTAAATAAATATCAAACCGACTAATTCCACCCTCTTACATATAAATTAGTATTGGCACCGTGCGTAAAAAAATAACTGTTAAAATACATATAAAAAGCTAGTATTTATATTATTAAATAATCATAACAAAATAGATAATAAAATAATATTATTATTTTGAATAACAAAAAAAAATTGGGCCCGGCCCAAGCCCGACCCTAGATGTTGGGCCTAGGGCCTGGGCCCAGATTTTCCCCCATTATGGCCCGGCCCGTTTGACAGCGGCCCTGGCCCGTTTTGCTGGAGGCTCGATGGGCTTGGGCTGGGCCGGCCCAAGCCCGACCCATTTTGACACCTCTACCCCATAGGTCTCAGCAGTCTCGGTGTTGATCAACGCAAGTGACATGCATATAATTTTGTTGTCCACCGGAACACAAACTTGCTCACCCCCTCCAACCCCTCGAAGTGCATGTCAGTGACCACTTGTTGTGCTCTAAGGAAGGGAAGAGGAAGTCAATAGTCAATTGTTGTGCCGTTTCAAACCGATATAACGTCAACAAAGATGAGAATTTTGTTGACGTGGATGGTGACGAGGATCTCCAAGATAACACTTTGAAGTGATCGCGTGCCACTGTTGGTGATATTGTATCACTATTACGGTGAATATTTACTTCGAAAAGAAAAGTCCGTGCAATGTTTTAATGGACTTCACCTAAAGTTAGAATGCACATTAAATATGACCGAACTTGTACAACAAAAACATGAACTAGCAATGTTGATTTTTTTTATTTTTTTTTGTTAATAGGAGAATTGCATAGAAAGATAAAAGAGGTATCTGGCCTTAAGGCCTTACAGATAGGAACTATCCAGGAAACAAGAGAAAACTACAAATAAAAAGAGTGTACACCACATATCTAAGAATGGCTCGTCACAAACAAAAACCAAAAGGGATACTAGCGCTGCACGTGTTCATCGACCCAATCTTGATAAACAGTAGTTCGGGCCTGACAAGCAAAAGCAGCAAGTAAGCGGGCTTCCTTCAAAAGATGTGGAGCTGCCCAGTCAATACTAAAGTGATGATAGTCCATTACAGTATTACAAAAATCATAGATGATGGGCGCCACTGTATCTAGAATGTTCTCAACGTCCCCCATCTGTTTAAGGATAAAAGAAGAATTCGTAAGAACTTTGATATGTAAAAAATTATGTTTAAAAGCCCATGAAGATGCAATTTGAAGACCATGAGCTAAAGCTGTATAAATGTCAGAAGAGGGGGTGGAGATAGAGCCACATCTAGAGGTATGTGAATAACAAACTAACCCAATACCCGCCCGAAGCCTCTTATTATCGAAAGAAGATTGGATGACCATAGTAATGGTATGAGAGATTAAACAGAAGCAAGGAATGGGGCTTTTATGCACAATAATTGGTCCAGAATGAAAGGCCGAAACGGAATTTTTATTAAAAGTCGGACTCTGAGGCTGTGGAAAATCATGGGTAGAAAGGGGAACTCTATTCAAATCAGAGGTGAGGATATTGGTAACAGTAAGAATTTGTGGTATTGTAACGCCCCCGGAAATCCGGAGCTCCACCGCCCCGAACTCCCGGGTCGTTAACTTACCGGATCACATCAAACCTGTCAGATCTGTTCACTAACACATATTCCAAATCATCTAATTCAACATCAACTCAGATTTCTCAAGATACGGGATCATAATTGTTTAGCTTAAACTATTACAGCTTAGGTTATTCACAATTCAAATTTCCTAAGAACGAATTTACAGTACTGACCCACGCAGGGGTCTCCCTACACAGTAGTTGTGGGCTCACCGGAACCTCACGCAGACTCTAACCCATTCCCGAACATGCTACAGCTTATCGTCACCTGCAGAAGGGAATCAAACGGAGAGTGAGCTTTTGAGAGCTCAGTAAGGTCGCACAAGGACTACCAACAGGATTACAAAATGATTCCAAGAATCCAACTGACAAAGATTTCTAGAATACTTCAAACGGTTAAAAATACTCAATGATTCTCAAAATGATCGAAATTCACAGAAACAGATACCAAAATAAACAGTAATACCCATGATGGGTTCCAGAACAATTAATAAAAGATCATCTTCAAAACGTAACAGAGTTTTCTCAAGATCTTTCAAACGTATACAGATCATCTGAGACAGTTCTTTCCAAAATACACTGAAGGTTTTCCCAAAGAATTTCAACAGAAGTACAGATCATTTCAGATACTACTTTTCAGACATTTTCGTAATAGTCACGGCATTGTACAGAGCAGATAAAATCAAAAATCAACGTTGATCCTGAGCGATTGCAATGCCATTCCGGCACGCTAACAGAATGTACACATGCATGATGTACCAGAATAATTACTAGTCCATTTAGGTACTAGCCTGCATTCCATGCAGGATTCAGACCAGCCTTATAACGCCCGCCTCAGAACAGAACAGATAACCCAGGTCAACACAAAAAAATTAACAATATCAATGAACATTAACATAAGCTCAATCACGGAGATCAATTCAGATTCCAGTAACAATAATCCTACTGACACAAGTCAGCATTCAGAATTTTCAGAAGAAATCAGAATTTCAGAGGAAATCAGAATTTTCAGAAGAAAATCACAGATAAACAACAAAACGATTACGAATAATTATCGAGTTTTAAGCACAACAATCCGAAAGAACGGATACAGACAATTGTCAAATCTGCTCAGCACACAATAACAGGTGAGCATCACAAGATTTCCAAACAATCGATCCAGGTTCAATATTAGGGTTTTCTGGACAAGAACATGCTGATATCATTCCAGATTCAGAGTTCAGCATTAGCCATAAGTAAATCAAATGATTACTTGCGAGTACGAGTTATCAAAATAAGGGTTCGGACGAAAGTCCTTCCCCAGGGTTCAGATAGAATCCCTTACCTGGATCCGCAGCTAAATTATCCTAACCGGAAGTCTTTAGCTTTAACCTAAACGGAATAATCGAACCATTAGAAACAGCCTACAGAACAAGATTATAACTTAATACGAACTCACACATACTCCCAAAATGAACCTCCCCTCACCGGGTATGTAAAATTACTGAAACACCCCTAGGGTGTAAAATTACCGAAATGCCCCTCACAGACTTAAATTATCCAAACGGCCTTCCCGTAAGTAGAATCATTGAAATAAACCTTCCATATGTAAATTTATGCCAAAATACCTTTCTTAGGTCAAATTACCAAAATACCCCTTCAAGGTGGCAAATTACCAAAATACCCCCGTTACACTTTAAGTCTCAAAATGACTTTTCCATAAGCGAAGTCACTAAAATAATCTTACTGTATGTAAATTTATTTCAAAATACCTCTTATAGGTGAAATTACCAAAATACCCCTTCGGGGTGGTAAATTACCAAAACACCCATGGGGATTTTCGGCACCAGAAAAATCTCAAAAATATCTTAACCCGCTATTTTAAACATTCCGATGTTATTTCTGGCCTAAAAAGTATTTTATAAAATTTTCGTCCAAAAATCCCGAACCGGTGTCCGGACCGAGCGCTAAAAGGCCAGTTTCGCGAAAAATACTTATCGGCCTCAGAATGGTACGAAATTTTAGATACTGAATCATATCTGTAAAATAGAGTTTTCATAAAAATTTCAGATTAAAATAACTTCGTTTACTAGGTTAATTAATTCGATAAAGTCATTTAATCGAAACCCCAATTTAGCACTCTTCGCGGACTCAAAAAATTCCCAAAATTTTCCAGAGTGTACATCTCGAAAAAATACCTGGGGTTACTATTTTGGACTTTGCCAAATTTTGGTCCAAATTATTTATAAAAATTCATTGAAAAACTATCCAAATAGTGTTTCACCTTTAGTGACACTTACGGTCACTATTCACGATCAAAACACCTACGATATCACCTTCAAACACACACATTTCGTCTTCAACCTCCAGCCGAAGCACACCTGGGCACATTCCTCCTTCAATCACCCCTAAATTCCTCACTTTTATGCACTTTAACCACTAAATTTCATTACAAACTATACATTAATGCCCTAAACCCTTTCAATTTACACAATTACACCAATTGAATTCAAACCCATTAATCAAATTGAAGAACACACACTAAAACACACTGAAACACACACCCACGCACACTGAACTCCCACCAATTACGAAACCCTAATTAGTTTCGTTTTGCTTTGTTATTTTCGGTCTCATGTCCACGACTCCAACAAGGTTTCACCTCAATTCTTCATCCGAAAACACTCAAGCATACGAACCACACTATGGCTGCCCAGCCATGTTCATGGCACTCCCGCACCTTGCACCAAGCTCAAACACACTCAAAAAAATTGAATTTGCATATTAGGAAGGAAGGGGAAGATTAACCTTGAATTTCTCTTCAATCTCTCTCTTTCTCTTTCTCGAATTTGCTGCCCAAAGTTCCTGGTTTTCCCTCTGTTTCCTTCTTTCTCTTCTCTGTTTCTTCTTCTGTTTTGGTTCTTCTTCTTCTTCTTCTTCCTTTCCCGAAAGGGAAAGGTTTCCCCTTTTGGCTTTTTTTTTTCTTTCTTTCTTTAAACTTATCCTCCTCTTCTCACTTATCCTCTTTTTTTTTTTAGCTTAGTCATTAAGCTAGTAGGAGGTGACACTCCCACAATTTTTTCTCAAAATTCCAAATTAACCCCCAAATTTTCAAAAATTACATTTTTGCCCTAAAATTCTTTTAAGCTTCCACAAGCTTCTAATGCTCGAGTATTGCTCAAAATTAGCGACCGTTTATTTTTCGGAGCCCGAATGGTTATTTTAATCGGCTCCCGAAGTTCGGGATATTACAGGTATAATAGCCCATGGGTAAAAAGGTGCATTTCGAAAAACACGATTGTTTCTGTGGATCCAAATGAACCAAATTGTAACGAAAAAATATATGTTGGTCGTGGCATTTTGACTCCTAGAGAAGGAATTTATCCAGGCAATAAGCCATTCTTTCCCGGCGCAGTTGACATCCTCCGTATGAATTCCTAGAGGGGTACCAAACCAAATTGGTCTAACGCTCGGGCACTTCAAGAGAAGATGGTCAATGTCTTCAAAATGGAGATCACACAGGGGCAGATATCATCCTTGAAATTGCTGCGTTTGCAAATGTTTGATCTCACCGGTAGCCGATCCCAAAGAATTTGCCAAAACAAAAAACAAAATTTTAACGGCACTTGGCAAAGTCCATAGTTTTCGCCAGGTACGCGCACTAGTGATTGTTTAGCATTGATTTTCAATACATTTTAGCTTATATCATAATCATATTTCAAAATCAGTTTTAAGCCGTTTGTAGTAAAATTAGTTTCAAGCTATAATGGTGAGCGGATAAATTGTACTAAAATCAGTTTTGATGTGTCATAACTAAAAAACTAAGAGTCTCAATAAAAGATGCTAACAATCTCAAGTGATGAGAATGTTTTGATACTTTACTTGATCAAACCGAATTATGAAAAGAAATTCATACGCAATCCTTGTTTTATTCAATAACATAATTCAATTAATCTTTTAACTCTTAAAAACTGATTTAATTATATATTTGTCGAATGCCTACAGCGTATCAGCCTGATTTAATCCAGATTTACTGAGATGATCTCATAATCAACCCCAAAAAGAAAGTAAATCGTTAGACATTCCCAGAAAATTTATTGTAACCAAATCCAGACTGTTCAAGTATCTAGTGTTTCAAAGAATACATAATTGTTTTGATACATACATACATACATGCATATTCTGTATATTACAACTCCAAATAAAAGGGGGGGCGGCAACCACGCAACCATTTATCATCAAAGCTTAGTCCTTTGCTCGCCAGCCCCAAAACCATTTCTTCATGGTGCCTTTTTCTGTCCACCACTTTCATTGTCATTGTGTTACTTCCTGGCGTTTCAGTATTCAAACAACAACTAAAGCAGCAAAATCATCTAACTGAAGTCACCCGACACAGAGGAAACGATGATCAGGAACTCTGGTCAAGATCTCATGGTTTCCAAGGAGCTGGTGGTGGTGGTGGAGTTGGAAACATAGGTGGAACAGCAGAAAAGATCGTGTTTTTGTCAATCCTAGTCGTCTTGTCGCCTGAGAGAGCCACGAGGGCAGCAACGAGACCAGCATTGCCTGCAATTGTCGGCTCTGTATAGTTGTAGTTAGAACGAACATCACGGAAACCATCTTGCCTGTCAGGACCAGCAACCATGGCTCCGACTATAGTGTTAGGATTCGGCTTTGAGCTGTCCCTCCACTTCCATCCTCCTTTACAGTTATACTTGATCTTGTTTTTAGGAATTGATGCAGCTCTATGGTGGACATGTTTTGGATAGTGATTGCCAAAACCAACAACGTAACTCATCTTTCTTGGATTCTTGCCAAGGATGTAGTCAATCTGCCAAAATTCATCGAAGGAAATCCATTTAGCGGTTTTCAATAACTTCTACTGTAAGTACTAAAAGTTTCTTGTGAGTTCATACAGTTGAAGGGATAAAAAGATTATTCACACCTGAGTCTGTGCAAATTGACGCAGGACATTGGTCGAGTAGAAATTGGGTCCACAATACCATCCAGGTGTATCTGCAGCGTCCAGATAGTCACTGTACAGAGTAGCCAAGAAGGCTGCATTGACTACATACTGAAGAGGCTGGGGTCTTCCATGGTTTAATTGGATCAAGCCTCCTACAACAGATCAACAAAATATCCTATTCAAAACTATGTTCAATGTACAAAAGCATATCCATTGAGGAAACCCATTGATGGTGGTGTACCTTTCGTTCTGTTAAAACTTTTAAAGTACGGCAGGTACGAACACATGACTATGCTAGTCTGGTTGTGAAACGTCTTTAACATTTCTTCATATGGATATCCAGGGCTTAAGAACAATCTCAATCGGGTCAGAAGCACCTAGAGTCACAAACATAATATCAGAAATGAACTGGTAGCGGTATCTTCAAAAGAAAAGAAGGGCAAAAAGGAAAATCAATTGATTCAGTAAAAAGTGTATCATCATTTCGATGATTTAATATCGCTCTAACTGAAACTCAAAAGTTAGTCAACCTGGCACTTCAATACGTAAATAATGTTATGCAGCTAAAACGTAAAAGAAGTGCTCTATTTAACTTACTTGAGCTCCTGCCAACTTGTTGTCCCAGCTAAGTACACCATAATCTGGGCCTCCCCAAAAGGCACCAGCATGTTTCGCAAGACCAGGAGTCGTTGCAAGTTGAAGATAAGAGGAATTTCCCGTAGCATAATATAGCCAAGCTCCACCCCACACAAATTCATCCCAGTAACTGCTAGAGTTATAGAAAATTGCTGCGTCTGCACTACCAGCACTATATCTACCGCGCTGATCCCTGGAAAACTTAAAGAGTGTTTTAGCACCATGGACAAGTTTCTGTGAGTAGGCCTTGTTGTCCTTGAAAACAATTGACGCCGAAGCTAAAGCGGCAGCCATCTCCGCAGCGAGGTCTGAACAACTACTGCATGAAGTTACAGGGCGAGTGTAGTCAATGTCCTCTGGACGCATCCAACAATAATGATCATTGGCAAATGGCCCTCCTGAGGTATCCCCCACCCCAACCTGCCGAGGTAAAAAAGCAATGGTGATGAGACAGCATACTTATCTTAACTAAGAGCTTCACAGGACCCAGAGTCAGAATTACAAAAAGAATTTTTTTTTTATGAACAACTACACAACCTAAAGTTCCTAGAAAGCTAAATGCTTCAAAAGAAAAATATACCTACTAATCAACATACTACTGAAGTTCATAAACAGAAAAGTAACAACATGATAATTGAAACAATTTTAGAAATTCATGCATGCTAGGTCGACTGAAAGCAACAAAATAATTGGCGTAGCTAATCGAATCGATCAGAAATTGATCGCATTTTTCTTACCTGTGCCACAAGACGGTCTATCGTATCAGCCGAGGCATTGAAGGTCTTGAGAAAGTAATCAGTTCCCCATTTTATTATATCTTTAACATGGTTGAGCTCCCCAGCAGCTTCATATTTGGCACTATATTCAATCACACTCCAGCTCAACATGGTCATGGCAAAAGATTTGGGGAAATTGAACTTGATCGCATCTCCCGCATCATAATAGCCGCCCACAAGATCTTTAATTACAGACGATGAATCTGACTTGCCATCATTCAAGCAGGAGTTCCCCCTCCATGTAACATTATTGTGCCTTGGGAGTTTTCCAGCTGTAAAAGTTAAGATCCAATATTAAAGAGAACACCCGACTATGGATGGAAAAACTATACCGCTAAGACGGAATCAGCATAAGTGACAGCCAATTTGGACACAAAGCTTATCTAGTATCTTTGGTCTTTCAAGTGGATGATTAGCTCAAGCAAGGAAACGGCAATCTTGCAAAAGGATTCTATAACAGGTAAATTTTTCCTGCTACCTCAGTTGTAGGAAGATAGCTACCCCCTCCACAATTAACGGTCGCTAAATACAATTAATGGCATTTCTGCTAAACACATTTAAGCAACAATTTTATGACAGCACTCTTAAGCATCACTAAATATAAGCCACTGAGTGACTGTTAACCGTTGCTATACGGATTGTACGTATCTTCCAATAACCCAAAAACCACTAAAAACATTTAGCGACCATAAATGGTTGATATACAAAGGGTTCCATCTTGAAATAGGAAACAAAGCTTGGTTTGTATGGATCGGCCGACAGTTTGATCACCCACGTTGAACACTCTTTCCCCTTTCCTTTTTATAATTCAAACCCCTAGCTACGGTTCTCAATGCAAATTCGACTGTCCACACGGGATCAACATCTTTATCCAAGATTCCCACTAATTTTGCATCCAAATTGTGTGCCACGTCAATTTGAGAGATGGGTTTGCTACCAATTATCAATGCAAATAAGAAATTGATTCAAAAGAAAAACACCAGATCTAAAGACAAACGACCCAGTTTCAATTAAGTGACTTACAGCGCTGGGCATTGAAGAACATGAGCGCCTTATTAAGAGCCACCGTGTAATTATCCGGCGGCGCGTGCGCCCGGTGATGCCTAGGCACCGTCTTGACAATAAGCGTTACAAGCCCAGCTATAAACCCAGCTGCAAGAATCAGCCCGACAGTCCACACGAAGATCTTTCGGCTCACAATGATACAGCCCAGATCCACGTACTTCTTCTTCTTCTGCTCCCCGGGGCCCAGCAGCCAGCTCTGCTGCGTCTCGTCCAACGGCCGAGACAGCGCCGCCCGGTCGAAGTCCTGCAAGTTCCTGCTCCGGTCATCGTCGGTCGCCGAATCGGCTGTGTTTATCTCCAGCGGCCCTCCCCATGGATCCCGGCCGTACATTTTTCAGCTGATAAAATGTTCCCAAAATTGAACCCAAATAAGCAACAATGAAGGTGGATCTCAATCTGCTTTTCTGGTGAGGAGGGCCTGGGGAGGTGGAGTATAATTGTGGTAGTGAGGAAGCTTGACAATAATGCAACCCTGTGGGGTGGAGTTGGGCTGTGATGGTGCTGTTTTTCTTCACTCGGATCTCTTTGTTGGTATTGGGGTAGAGAGTATTATAGAAAATCGGTTGGTGATACAGACCATTCCCCCACTTTTTGACAGTGACAAGCTGTCTGATTCGTATGCAGACTTAAATTAAAAGCGTGAAACCGTGAGAGTAAACGATGTTATTGATAAAATTAAATTTAAAACTATATATTAAATTAAAATATTAAAAAGAGCGAGCCGCAGTGAGCGAATAGAATAGACAGAAAGAACTCTGGAGTTGGATCTCAAGCCACCTAAAATTATAGATGAACGAAAGTTAGGCCCGGGTTTTTTTTCAGTTTTTTTTTTTTAATTTTGAAAACTGAAAAAAATAAGAGCATTTGGTAACCTTTTTTTTTTCCTTCAATTTTTAAATCAAGACTGTTTTTAAAAACTCCAAAAATAATTTTTTTTTGAGACCACAACTACCACCACCCTCTCATCGTCGGCAGCCACCGCAGGTCACCAGCGACCACCACGGGCAGCCACCAGCCATTGCCAGCCACCACCACCGTCGGCCACCATCACAGCAAACCACCATAAAAAAAAATTTGGGTTATCAAACACCCACTTGTTTTTGTAAAAAAAAAAATTAAATTGCTCTTTAATTTTTTATTTTTTTTTTAGAAACTGAAAACCAAAAAAAAAAAATTTTGTCAAACAGAGCTTAAGGTACTTTCTCAACTAACATGCCGTTTTTATTGGCAACTACGTTTAAACCTAGTTCGTTCAGAAACTCTCGCGTTTGTGCAAATATTTTAACATCGGGCAGCAGCAGTTCATTATACTTATGAACACAAAATAAAAAAAAGGGAGTGAAAGTGAAGATTTAAAACGAGAGTATTATACTTTACAATGATTAAATGTTTATTATATTTATTTTTTATTTTTATTTTCATGATTTTTGTATTCAGTTAGAAAATACCTTTATGTACTTTTATCAATTTCACCAAAAAAAATGTACCTACTTTCTTCTCATATTGAGTTAAGTTTGGGTGAAAAAACTAAAAACACATCGGAAGTGTTTTCAGTTTTTTGTCAAAAACAAAAAATGATAAAAATACACAAAAAAATATTTTTTATCATTATTGTAAAAAAAAAAATATGATAAACGTACGGTCCAAATTTCTCTCTCACTCGGACTATTCTCGTTGCTCACTTGCTCGCATACACACATAATGACCTTTTTTTTTTTTAATTTTTAAGAGCGTTGGTTGTGTTGTGGTTTTTGGTGAGGCGTTGCTTTAGTTACCTGACTTTACTTGATTCACACTACATACTTTGCTAGAAGGCGCTACCTAACGGCTAGATAATTAAATAGACGACCGACGCGGAGCTGTTAAGCGCGTTTATTCCATTTGTCATTGTCCTTTTCCTTCACCGACAGGGCTTATAGTGCTATTATATTATGATATTATGATGATTTTGACAAAAGACGAGCATAGTTATTATTTTATTATTATTATTATAATATAATAAAATCATTGACCAACTACTCCCACCTCGAGTTTTCTTATTGGGTCTCAAGTTTTGCTTTTGCTTTTGTTTTTTTTCGTCTGAGAAACACACCTGTGAATTATAACTGGCCACGTATGTCTCTAAGGTCTTACTAATAGTAATCTACATGTAATAGGCGGGAGTACGGTTGTATTCATTCGATTTGAAAATTGACCATAAAAATAAGTCGATCACTTTTATTAAAAAATAAAATTTAAGTGAAAGGTCAAGGGCTCGTTTCAACGACTAAGGAGCCGTTTGACAGGGTTTTTTTTTTGCTCTTTTTTTTTTAGTTTTGAAAATTAGAAAAAATAGGAGTGTTTGGTACCACTTTTTTTTTTTCAATTTAAAAAGTGACTTTTGAAATTGTAGAGTAAAAAAAAAAGAGGAAAAAGCTCTTTTCGTTTTTACTTTAATTTTTTTTTTAGACCTCCATCACAACTCACCCGCCGCCGGTAGCCACCACCCACCGCCGCCCGGTAACCACCGACAGCCACCTCTGGCCTCCGGCAGCCACCACCGGACGGCGGTGGGCGGTGGCCACCACCGCCGCCCGACAGCCACCTCTGGCCGCCGACAACCACCACCGGGTGGCAGCCACCTCTGGCCACCACCGCCGGCAGCCACCGCCGCCCGACAGCCACCTCCGGCCGCAGGCAACCACCACCGGGCGGCTAGTGGCCTCCGGCCACCACCGCCGGCAGCCACTGCCGGCGACAACCACCGCCGGTCACCACCACCGTCGACCACCGCTACGCCCCACCATCGCCACCGCAAACCACCTCAAAAAAAAAAAGTCAAAATAAAAAGGGTTACCAAACACCAAAAAAAAAACTAAAAAAAAAAGGGTTATCAAACACCCACTTGTTTTTGTAAAAAAAAATAAAATTAAGCTGCTCTTTAAAAATTGCTCTTTAAAAACTGAAGACAAAAAAAAAAGCTCTGTCAAACAGAGCCTAAATGGACTGGTTTGGACATTTTTACTCGTTTGGTTCTCTCATTGAATCTCAGCACTTTTATGATGAGATATTTTTTGAACTTCATGATATACGTTTTTTCAATCTTAAGTAATTTGTGTATCGTCTTATAATTAACAGAAGTTCTTACTTCTCTATCCATTAGCCGTTGACGATCCTGCGCAAATTAACTTGCAAGTTCATTGTTTCCTCCATTTTCTATCTCTTTCATGTAAGTTTCTTCCTCTTTTCAGGACTCTAGTAAACGAGTTGTACTTTAGGGCCTTTCGAGTTATTATTGGGCTTTCAACGTATATATGATAATTGAATATAATATAAATAATTTCTTATTTATTTAGTCCTTTTTACCCCTTCTTATTTTTATTGGCCCCCATGATTCGCGATCGTAGATGATTGAGATCATAGTTTGAAATCATAGAACATTAAGTTAAACCTTACGGTCCAAATGGGTTACAGTTGAAAATCTAAGGGTTTTATAGAATTGGAGAACAAACTTTAGGGTTTAATGGGTATCTAATTCCACAAAAATCTCATAAACTAAGGTAGCGTTTGGTAACACTTTCAGTTTTGGTTTTCTGTTTCCAAAAAAAATAAAAACAAAAATTAGTTAAATTTTTTTTTACAAAAAATAAGTGGGTATTTGATTACTCAATTTTTATTTTTAGTTTTTTTTCTTTTAAGTGTTTGATTACTCAGTTTTTATTTTGAGTTTTTTTTTACTGTGGTTTGCAATGGCGGTGGTGAGGCGTGGCGGTGGCCTGTCGCCCACGGTGGCAGGCAGTGGCTGGTGGCTGCCTGCTACCGGAGGTGGTCGTCGACCGCCGGCAGTCGCCGCGGGTAGCCGCTAGCTGTGGTCGCCAGCGGTGGACAGTGGCGGTGGGCGGTGGCTGCCTGTGGTGGGAGGGGGTGGTGGTTGTCTCAAAATAAAAATGAAAACTGAAAACCGAGACTCATTTTTTGAGTTTTCAAAAACAGTTCTGGTTTTAAAACTGATTTTTTAAATTGAAGGAAAAAAAAAACAAAAAATGTGCCCCAAACGCTTTTATTTTCTCTAGTTTACAAAATAAAAAAATAAATTTTGACAAACGGAGCCTAAAAAGTTGCCCTTTAAATCATGAAAATGACGAAGATGTCATTAATTTATGCATTAGTGTCTATGATGCTAGCTAGGGATATTGCTAATTACTAACTGATAGAACTTTTACTTACATAAATATAAGTATATCAAAAAAATATTTGACCTAAACAACGTCATTTTAGGGAGAAAATATGGTGGCGTAGATGGTGAGTATTGGTGTCAGATCACGTGTGCTCCTCTTTTCTTATACCTAAAAATAGGAAAGGAAAATTTGAACTTCATACTTGTTTATACTCGAAACGTTACGACAGTACCTTATAAGTTTTTTTTCGTTGTTTTGGCAAAGGGGCTTGTGAGGTTCCGATATAATCAATTGTAAATACAATTTTCAATAAGAAAACGATCTCGGAGGTGGGGTGAGTGACCTCTAACTTATCATCAAAATGATCCGATTAGACTTAAAAAATATCTTTTGGATTCTTTTGACATGATGTTTTAGGACAGTTTTAATACTAGTTATTTACTACTTATCTTGCCTAATTTATACTTGCTCCTTACCGAACTAAGTATAAAAAAAAAAACTTTGAATACGCGTAGTTTACCTTCATTGAGTCCATGAAAGATCAATCCTTATAAATAGTTAACATTTTGAGGGTACAAAAAGTTTTGATTGAAAAAAAAAAATACGCTTCGGTGACGTTTAAGGGAGTTGAACAATAATTTGATGCATTTACGATAAGCCTGTTTATTTAGAATAAACAAGGGTACGGTGGTGAAGAAAATTAATGCTACAACATTTATGATTTTTACAGTGTTTTCTCAATCAAAACCTTGGGTAATTCAATCTAGAGCTACCACGTGTCAAAGCCTGCGTGATTTACCCTATAATTCACGTTAAACTTCATTGATTTGTTCTTATCTCTTCGCATAAGTTTTCATTAGATCTTTGTCACAATTTCTATATCTCTTATCACGATGACATGTTGCACGTTTAAATCTCCATGAACTATGTAGGTCAGCCATGCTTCTTGTGTTCGGCACACATCACGCGTCAATCAACCATTATTGTCTTTATTTGATAATTTGATATTGTTACCAACCCGACTGTAGACTAACAAGTCTCGTCGTGTAGAGTGTTCTCCTTTGGACCAGTCTCTCAACTTATTTGGTAAAGTGGCACACCGGCGCCTTAGAACAAAATTCAGCCTTGTTACGTGGAATCAAGCCAGATTTTTCTTTGTGAAAGTCGTATTCCAGGGAGGAAATGTGGCTCCATTGCCATTTTAATTAGGTCCAATCTTCTATTTGGCCTCAGCAGAATCGGCCTGTAAATAAGAAATGGCAGCTTTGGTGGCAATAAACAACTTTGACTCTCACGTATGGGAAGCAAATGTACACGTCTCGTTTTCCGGCCATCGGCAGCCACCTCCGGCCGTCGGCGACCACTGCTGGCAGCCACCAGCCACCGCCGGCCACCCAAAGTCAAAACCCAAAGTCAAAATAAAAAGGGTTACCAAACACCAAAAAAAAAACTCAAAAAAAAAAAGTTATGAAACACCCACTTATTTTTGTAAAAAAAAATAAAATTACTTTTTAAAAACTGAAAACCAATTTTTTTTTTTTGTCAAACCAACCCTAAGTATTGAAGGATAAAATATTGATATTTGAGATGTAATTTTGTAGCTAAAATAATTTACAGCGACGCTTTTTTAAGGATTTTAGACAAGTGGAGTTTAAAGGATAAAAATAGAGCTCAAATATAACTTTCTTGTACGAGCTTTACTTTTATCACTAAAGTAGCTATTAAGGTCTTTAGCGTTGAAAGTAGAGCTCAAATGGTGAAAAATGATGCTGAAATGATAAAAAAAAAAGTAGAGCTCAAATATCGCTCTTCTTTATTTGTTCAAGTATAACGTGCAAAATAATAAAAATGATATCTTATTTTAATCATATAACAGAAGGGTTTGCTAGGTCCTTAAGCTGGTAGAGATCTAAACGTGGTATCTAGTTGTTTAGCTTAACACTGAAATATAAGCCCATCAAGTCCAACATCTCCACACTAAAACCGGTCGTCGTTGGAACAACGGGGTGAGTTGGAGCAAAATCTGAGGAAACTGGGTTTGTTTTTTTTGAAAAGTCAGAATTATAATTTATATGGCTTGTCGGTATGAGCATTTGAATTCGAGAATTTGAAGTTATTCTTCAAGGCCCTTTACCGCTTCACTACCCCTTGGGTTAAGAAATTATATTATTTTGTATCATGATTTTCTTTTTTCTTTCACCTTTTTCACTCCTACGTCTTCTTCTTATCCAATTATCGAGATCAAGTAATTCTTCTCTCCAAGACTTGCGGGAGCTTAATTACCCTTGCACTTGCATTCCATACGAGGTGGAAGAAATTTCTCCAAACCAATATCGGTGGATTAAGCTATTAAGAGACTTCTTCTCTACGACATGAAGTTAAAAGACCACTCCAAACATTGCCAATTGATTTTATGCAGGATGCTCTAACAAGATTTCGCGACAATTCTTCAAAGCATACACGCCTTATACGGGAATAAACAAGTAATGGAGCCCATATGTTTTCTGGGCTCTTAGACAGCGCAATGATCCCTTCATCTCAGCAAAGTGAGTTAATTTGAGCGGTGATCCAGGGATGCATCTGTCAAGGGTTTTAGATGATGAAGTGTTGAGATGAAAGAGTCCGTGTTGCCAAATATTAATCGAAAATTGGTAATTCAAAGTGTTAAGTTACTAATTGCTCTAAAAGTTTAAGCTGTTAGAGAATGTGTATAATAATACTAGTATGGTTAATATTCTCTGTCACGTGGGAGTTCCTGACAGCATGTTGATGAGATATAAACGAAGGTGGACCACCACCAAGTGTAATGTGCCCAACAATGTTAGCATGATTAACGTAGACACTAAATTAAAATAATAAAAAAATTTATGTTACCAATCAATAGTAGGTTATTTTTGTAACCAGTCAAATATTCAACACATTGAAATATGCGAGCCAAGATATTGACTTGGAAGCTAACAAAATAACGGTGCAGACCAAGGTCCGAATATGTGCTTCAGCCCATAGTCTTGCTATAAAAAATTCAGATAAGTCAAGTTCGATCAAAAGAAATTAAATGAAAATGAATCAACTCAATTGATTCAGATTTGGATTGAAGGGGACAAAAATTCCTTTAATTACAAACTCAAAGTCATGGGTTTTCCAAAATTAACTGCACCACCACGCTCTGCCCAAACTCCGTGACAAGCACACAACATCTCGAGAATTACATTCAATTTGAAGAACAATACACACTAGTTTGGTGTCGTTCTTCAATCGAACATTCTCAAAGTCGAAGATCAATCCCTCTGTGATCCTAAATATCGAAAGTAGATTTGCTTTCCTCAAGAAAGAAGTCAAAAGTAGCGGTTCAAGATCAACCTTTCTCGGCCCTTGGATCATGACTCAATCGGAGATCAAATTACATCACATATTTTTAAGGGCTAATTACACCTATGTCCCTAAGGTTTGGGGATAATTACACGTGAGAACACAAAGTTTCAAAATGTAACATACGTGATCAAAAACGTTAAAAAAAGTAATACTTTTATCCAACTGTCAGTATTCCATCCAAAAAGTGTAATTTTCGTCATTACGTATTTTGAAAATGGCAATACTACCCCTGTACAATATATCGTGAATAATTTGATATCCTAATTTTCTCTCTCCACAATTTAAACCCTAAATCTGAAGTCACCGCCGGCAGCCCCCCTCCGCCGCCCCACACCGCCAGCAGTCCCCTTCCCCTGCCCCACGCCGCCAGTAGCCCCCCTCGCCCCACCATCCTGCAGAACCACCCCACCACGCCGGCAAGCCCCTTGGTAAACCCAAGCTGCCGAGAAGCCTCCGGCAAGCGCCTTGGCAAACCCACGCCACCGGCAGTCCCCCTCGCCCCACCATCCGACAAACTTGCCCCACCACGTCGGCAAGCCCTTGGTGAGGGAAGGAGGAAGACTGGATGGGAAAGAGACAGATCTGGCCATTGCAACGACGGCGATTGCACCGGTGGGCGCGATGGTGCAAGCCCATCGTGGTGGTGATGGCGCTGCCTTGCTGGTGGTCACGGTGGCGTGCATCTCGAAGGAGGAGGCCGGTGTCGCGATGTAGCTCGACAATGCTTACGATCTCGGACAGCTCGAGGTACAGAGGTAGGTTGCGGCGGTGATGGTGGCGACCGGTATGGCGACAGGCAGATCGAGAATGAGACCGCTATCTTGCGGCGTCGGTGCCTCGCCGGAGGGCCTGCTACTGCGCTGACGGTGATCGGTTGTCGCCGGGGAAGGGGTTGTGGGCATGATGGGGTGGGCGGGTGACGGGGAAGGGGGAGGCAGACGGCGTGGGGGCGAGGGTGGGGGCGGGGGTGTGTGGGTGCTGGGTGTGGGGAGAGGAAGAATAAACAGTAAATTAAGTGGGTAATTTATTTTAAAGTCAGGGGCAATCAAGTCTTTTTGTCAAAACCGTTAAGTATTTTTGTATTCCGTTTGTCGATAGACATAAGTGTTACATTTTAAAACTTTGTGTCCTCGCGTGTAATTACTCTCAAACCTCAGGGATATAGGTGTAATTAACCCTATTTTTAATTTCTATATAAATCACGAAGCGGTGTAACCCTTAGTTTAAAATTATCAAATTAGATTTTATGCTTTATTTCTTGTCTCGTAGCCTTAGACATGAAATTATGTATGCAATTAACATTTCTCCTCACCTGTAAGTCCCAAATTGCATGTGAATGAGATATAAATAAAGATGTACCACCACCAAGTTTGCAAATAAACAAAATGAAAATTGGAGTGGAGCGAAAATAATCGAATCCAAAACCTTACAAATTAAACTAGAGGTTCTAATACCATGTTAAGTTATCAATTACTTTAAAAATTTAAGCCGTTAAAAAATGAGTTCAATAAGATTATCGTCCTTAACACAAAATAAACAAAGAGAAGCCTTCTCGGGTAATTGACACGTCGAAACCTGACTTTGGCAAGATGGTCTTGCATAACGTGGGCATCAAGTCTAGATCCATCTTTCTTTAATTTCTTTTTTCCTTAGCTTTTAGTACAAAAGCAAGAAAGCCAAAGTGATGACCAACTCTGGCTATACATGTATATGCATGAGATCAATATAATATTTCATGCTGAACCATATTTTAAGAAAAATAAATTCACTTTAAGCCTATCGGAACAAACAACATAATTATACTCTTACAAGTCAACTTCTGGTCTAAGTTGTACTTTCTTCCATTTTTTGATGGGCGCGGCAAGTTATTGAAGCTGACAGCCCCTATATATCTGTAGCAACACAGCTAATACAAGAAGAGAGAAGGAGAGGGTGAAGGTAATGGCAGACTGGTCTGAAATTCCGGAAGATCTACTCAGAGCCATTGCCGACCCTGCTGGTGCAGCAAATGATTTCCTTCCATTTTCTGTAGAAGAAAACCGGGAAGCATCTGAGCTTCCATGGTTGATGCTCTTCCCAAAAGGGAAGACTTCCACTCCATACCTTTCTACAGCCTGCACAACAAGCTGTATGATGTGGCGCTACCTGCCGAGACCAACAACCCCACGCGCTGCTGGGGATCCCCGAGCGGATGGATCATTGCCCACGGCCGAGACACCGTGATCCGCCTTATCAACCCCCTAACCCAGCTTGAGATTCCTTTCCCGTCGCTGCCTCCGGAGAAAAGTCACTTCTACAAGGCCCGTGTGTTCGAGAGGCCAAATGTTACCCACAGTAGTGAGATTCTCGTCGTGATAATGTTTTGTGACAGGTACACGGATTTCCGAGGTGGCGTAGGCATAGCTGGACCTGGAGATGAAGGGTGGACTCTGCTTGAAGATGAAGGAATCGATCGTCTGGAGGACGTGATCTGCTTCGAAGATCGTGTTTTCGGGGGGTTCGAACAGACGGGACTCTTGTGCTCTGCGAGGTTGATGGTCCCAAACCGAAGGCTACAAACTTTGCTCCGCCACCGAGGAAAGTAGGCGTTACCTTCTGATATGGATAAAAATATACACCCGTGGGAGAGCGACATGTGTCACCACCAGAGAGTTTCGAAACCGCCCCATGACTCTTGGAGAGGTGGGAAGTGGCATTGACCCACTCTCCCACTCTCCCATTATGGGTAATAATCACCCATGAATTTTGTTAACTCCCCATTAAGGGGACGTAACCGACCCTTCAATACATGCCTATAAAATGAAAGTAAAAAGGGGAAAGAAGGTAAGTTATGACGACCTATAATATTCTCAGCTATTCTCTCAAAGATGCTTACTGACTTAAGCATCGGAGACTCTCCGCCGGAGACCCCTCCGGGGTCCCGGCAAGTCACCGTTTGCTCGTGTTGTGCTTTGCAGGTCTGCTCACGTGCTCGTCTGGTACCAACCGATGCTTGTTCGGTCCCGGTCAATTTTTGGCCACAACATTTTGGCGCCATCCGTGGGACCGACTAGCCAAGCAGATTCATGAAGCAAACACCTCATCAGTGGGGCACGCATGCTCACCTTATCATTACTGGTCATCAGCAGCGTCTCCTGGCGCCGCCATGTTCAGCCATGCAAGGCTACTGCCGTACCACTGTAGCCACGGAGCTACCGCAACTCCGAGTTGGGCCGTCACTAGAAAAGAAGAAAAAGGTGAAGAGTTTTCAACCCGACTGCCGTCATTACAATCTCCGGCCAGTCACAAACACCAAGCCCCGGTCCACGATTGCCGTCGCAAAAACCCACTCCCAGGTGCATACCACAGTCGCAGCCGCTGGATATGACGACAATCACCATAGCCATCATAACGCAACGCCCATTCCCAGTTGGGCCATCAACTGAAAATAAAGGGAAAAAAGAAAAACAGAGTTGTCAAGCCGCCGAGCCACGGGTAACCACAAATCAGTTACAGGTCTGCCACCGCCAAGCCCGGCCAGTGTCGACCACGACACCATTGAAAGGATCGCAAACCATCTGTGGCCGCGGCATCGCCTACCGAAGGCATACAACCATCGCAGATTTACTAGGCACCGGCCATACGATAGCAACCGCTATCGCCAATCAGTCTCAACAATTCTCCATCGTTGCAACAGAGCGGTGAGTTGTCGGCACCACTCCGGCCAACTCCCCACCAACTCCATTCTGCCCACCGTCACGCCGTCACAATTCAATCCTTCTTTCTGTGCCACCAGATTCGCCGCCAGTAAGAGGCTGCCACAATCTGCACCCTCCTCTGATCAACCCGCCACAATCGGCGCATTCACTGACCACGTCACCTGTCTTTTTTCTCCGATCACCACGGAGTTACAACCTAAAAAAAAGAAGAAGAAGAAGAGACCAGGCAAATAGCAGAGATTGGAGAAGCACCGAAGGCGGAGCATCGCCGCGGCCACCATGGGCCTTTGACTCATTCGTTGCCTTGCTGCTGTCGTGACCGGTACAACCGTTGTCACCAAACGACGGGCTACTGTAACCACACCAAGCGGCCCATCACCGTAGGCCATTGTCTACAAGGGCTAACGCCGAGCTACCGAGCCCGCCGCTCCTGACAGCGATGCCATAGCGAGCCGCGACGTGATCGTAGCCGTTCTGTCAAGGTGCGATGCCAACCGTTGCCGCTTCACCCAGGTCCACTCCATCGCAGCTGGGGACAGCGCCGTCGCAACCATCGCTCCTGAAGGCTGTCGTAGCGAGCTGTGGCGTGATCACAGCCGTTCCGTTGAGGTGCTATGCCAACCGTCGCCGCTCCGCCCAGGTCCACTCCATCGCAACCGAGGGCAGTGCCGTCACAACCATTAATGGCCGCCACCGTGGGCGCTCAAATCTCTGCCCTTACACCGTCAATCAGCTGCTTCCACATCGGTCACCGCACCAAGGCTTTGCCACAGACCGGCATCTCCTTCTCCTTAATCAGCCACCACCTCACTGGCAAAACCCCAAATGGCACAACAGGCATCGCCGTTACAGCCGAAAATCTGCCGACCATCACTATTCACGCCAACGCCCCACCAATCATGACTCAACCACCGTGACCGCGCAGCTGCCGCGTTGGCCATTGAAGACCCGCGGCCGCCATGGATTCAATTGAACCGGCCACCGACAGCAACCATTAGGACCGTGGTCTCGATAATCATGCCCGGCCGCATCCAAGCGTAGAGCTGCCGCACTTCTCAGGCCAGCTCTTTGCCGTAACGCACAGTAGCAGCTCCACCACCACTGCGCTCCACCATTAATGGCCACTGTCGCGTCAAATTGCTGCGTATTGCCAAACGACTTGGTCGCACCGAACGCTCCACCGCCGTTGACCTGCATCAAACGGCGCCAACGAGCGACAGACCTTCAACAGCCATCGCGTCCACGACCTCGCCGTCACGACCTTTGCCTTCCTCGACGTCCTCCCCAGATCTGTAGCCAGTCGCTATGGCTGCCCTTGTGTTCGATTAAAAGTGGCTGGATCTATGTCCCTCTGTGCCAAATTGCCGGCAGATGGCATTTCCAGTGGCAGCGGCGCTTTGATGATGCTCTGACCGCCTTTGTCTTGAAGAGGAAATCCTCCAGCCATTGGTTGAATAAATCAGGTCAGACTTCCTTTTTAAAGATTTTTAGCCCATAAATTTGCATAAGTTATGTTTATTTGATATATGCAACATGTGTCTTAAGGCCTACATATACACATGTGTAGCCATATTCGTCACTAAAAGCGTGTATAAACAATTTTTGTACACGTCATAATACAAAACGGCTACGATTTTGAGCGCCAGCACAATTAACATACGCTTTTGTATTGCTTAAATACTTTAACTTAGACATGTTTATTCAATTCGGCCTAGCATCATCCCATTGCTTCAATCGGCTAAACACGTCGAGGTCATACGAGTGGTATAAGTTGTTACAAACCCTCACTTGCGTTAGCAACACCCCTCAACTATAGTGTCACAGAATACGATTACTACTATCAGTTAAGTGCTTTAGTGCTAAGATATAGTTGCCTTTATCAGCTCGTACGCTCTCTTGCTATATTTTTTCGTGACATGTTTCTTCTGTTGTGAGGGTTTATAACGTAACCCACTTCGTACATGAAGAAAATTCACAGCCCCTGTGGCTTTAGTTACGGTAAGAGCTTTAAAGGCAGCATCCTGCCTGCTAAGCATCACATATAGACTTGTGAAATGGAGACGCACACGCTACCACTAATCTAATAACCATGAGAGTGACAAAGCCAACGGTTATTACTTTGCCAGTATGCCTGGCGAATTTGAGATCTCGTGCCCGTATTCTCACTTGTCACATCGCTGCACAGTGTATCGGCAAAATGCTGCAACATCTTTGTTAGTTATCTAGTGGCATCTTACTCTGACGGACTCCACGTCTGCTGCTTGCTTGGACAGACCATGGTCCTCTAACTTTATCTACTTATCTCACCGAGCCGGCAAACAATAGTTATGAACATGCCCTACACAATGACTAAGAAGCCATCGTTGCGTCTATGCCTTATTTTTACGAATATGCCCTACATAGTGACTACGAAGCCATCTTTGCATCTATGCCTTCTTAGTCAGGGGGGCTACATATATATGAGACTACGACCAGTCTCGCATGGAGCCTACATTCTCCTTTATACGATGGCTAAGCAGCACAAACTACTTGCCACCACTCATGCCATATATATAAAACGACGACCACTCTCGCCCAGGGCTTATGATGGCTAAGTAGCACAACCTGTTCGCTCTCTATTCAGGCCGTGCAAAAATCTGTAGAGCAGTTGCAAACCTCGGTCAGTCAGCCCTTTTAAATATGTCAAGCACTACAAACCACATCCTGTCAACAACAACATATTCAATGATGCCTCACCTAACCTCCTCATCATGATGCTGAGAGCTCTTTTAAACAACATCCAAGGTCACCCGACGGTGAATTTAGAAATACTAGACTGTTGATCGTCGCAACAGCCATGTCACTTATTCTAAACGACGAGTATTATCGTTATTCAAGGAATAAACAAAGAAGAGATATTACGGGGCTCATTCGTATGTGCTCTAACCACTCATGACCGACACCTTGAGAAGCTCAACATTACAGTACCATCCACATTCGGCACCCCTTTACCGATGACATTTATGATAGTCTAGCCGAGCATCCATGCTTAGCTCTATAAAGAGTCGCCTGAACCTTGGCCCAGTTGAGCACTCATACTCCTTTCTCGAGGAGTCACGTAAGCCTCACAGAGCAGAGATCCTTTGAATTCCGAGCTCACTGCTCGCCGGACCGAGCTCAAAAGCTTCGATGGGCCCCTACCTCGCCAGTCCAAGAAGACAAGCTCCTTTTAGGCCTTTTAAACTCTCTCTTGCTCAAAATGAAATAAAGTGCTCTTTATATAGAGATATTATTATAATCCGATAGCCAAGATCTCATGTCTGTTGGGACAACCAACACGTGGCGACAAACAATCACCATAATAGAGGGATAAGTTTACCCTTGTACCTGTTAACAGAAACTTTGAGAAAGCTGAGTGGACACGCTACTTCACTCGAATCCTCTATAAAGCCTCTGCCTCTACTCTCCCAGCCGAGTAGATGAGCTGCACTCGAGGTCTAAGCCTCCGCTCGCAAAGTCGACCAGACAAGCGCCTTTGGTCTTAGCCTCTGTCGAGCAGACGAGCGCACAGACCCATGCCTCTGCTCTAGCCGAGTAGACGAGCACATTTGGTCTTACCTCTGCCGAGCAGACGAGCGCACATACCCATGCCTCTGCTCTAGTTGAGTAGACGAGCGCATTTGGTCTTAGCCTCTGCCGAGCAGACGAGCGCACAGACCCATGCCTCTGCTCTAGCCGAGTAGAAGAGCGTATTTGGTCTTAGCCTCTACCGAGCAGACGAGCGCACAGACCCATGCCTTTACTCTAGCTGAGTAGACGAGCATTTTTGGTCTTAGCCTCTGTCGAGCAGACAAGCGCACAGACCAATGCCTCTGCTCTAACCGAGTAGACGAGCGTCTTTGGTCTAAGCCTTTGTAGAGCAGACGAGCACACAGACCCATGCCTCTGCTCTAGCCAAGTAGAAGAGTGTATTTGGTCTTAGCCTCTGCCGAGCAGACGAGCGCACAGACCCATGCCTCTACTCTAGCTGAGTAGACGAGCGTTTTTGGTCTTAGCCTCTGCCGAGCAGACAAGCGCACAGACCAATGCCTCTGCTCTAACCGAGTAGACGAGCGTCTTTGGTCTTAGCCTTTGTAGAGCAGACGAGCACACAGACCCATGCCTCTGCTCTAGCCGAGTAGAAGAGTGTATTTAGTCTTAGCCTCTGCCGAGCAGACGAGCGCACAGACCCATGCCTCTACTCTAGCTGAGTAGACGAGCGTTTTTGGTCTTAGCCTCTGCCGAGCAGACGAGCGCACAGACCAATGCCTCTGCTCTAACCGAGTAGACGAGCATCTTTGGTCTTAGCCTCTGCAGAGCAGACGAGCACACAGACTCATGCCTCTGCTCTAACCGAGTAGACAAGCGCATTTGGTCTTAGCCTCTGCCAAGCAAACGAGCACACAGACCCATGCTTCTGCTCTAGCCGAGTAGACAAGCGCATTTGGTCTTAGCCTCTGCCGAGCAGACGAGCGCACAGACCCATGCCTCTACTCTAGCTGAGTAGACGAGCACCTTTGGTCTTAGCCTCTACCGAGCAGACGAGCACATAGACCCATGCCTCTGCTCTAGCTGAGTAGACGAGCACCTTTGGTCTCAGCCTCTACCGAGCAGATGAGCACACAGACCCATGCATCCGCTCTAACTGAGTAGACGAGCGCATTTGGTCTTAGCCTCTGCCAAGCAGACGAGCGCACAGACCCATGCCTCTACTCTAGTCGAGTAAACGAGCTCTTTTGGTCTTAACCTCTGCCTAGCAGACGAGCACAATAGACCTATGCTTCCAGTCGAGTAGACAAGATCCTTTCGTCTTAGCCTCTGCCGAGCAGACGAGCACATTAGACCCACGTATCTGTTCGCAAAGCGGAGCAAACGAGCACATTAGACCCTTTTGCCTCTACTCGCCCAACCGAGTAGGCAAACTCCGTTCGAGGTCTAAGCCTCTGCTGGTAAAGTCGAGGAGACGAGCACATTAGACCCCTCTGACTATACTCGCCCAGCCGAGTATACAAGCTCCCTCCGAGGTCAGTCTCCGTGCTCGCGAATCTGAACAGACGAGCACCTTTAGAGCCTTTCAATCTCTCTACTCGCCAAGCCGAGCACCTTTAGAGCCTCTAAGCCTCTGCTTGCCAGGCCGAGCAGACGAGCACATTATTCTCAGTCTCTCTGCTTTCCAAGTCGAGCAGATGAGCGCCTTTCGAACCTCTGTACCTCTGCTCGCTAGGCTAAGCAGACGAGCACATTAGAGTCATCTCACCAATCCGAGCAGACGAGCGCCTTCAAAGTCTCCTAAGCCTCTGCTCGCTAGGTCGAGACGACTAGCGCATTAGTCTATCTCGCTGCTCGCGCAGCTCAGCAGATGAGCTCTTTTAAGACTCTACTCAACCAGCTGAGCAGACGACTACATCCATGCTCTCTACTCAGCCAGCCGAGTAGACGAGCACGTTTAAGGCCTTTACTCTGCTAATCGAGTAGGCGAGCCCTTCTAAGCCTGTATCCGGCAGGCTGGATAGACAAGCCCGCCTTTGCCAAACCAAAAGTTTCTGTACTCTGCCAATGAGTGAGAGATATCACTTTTGATTTAAATTCCTAACGCGGAGCATCCCTTAATAAATTCTAAAATTCGATGCTAAGTCAATTATCCTGCTTCCACATTCTTTTTCAGAAAGAACATGGAATGGGGGGCAAATGATATGGATAAAAATATACACCCGTGGGAGAGCGACATGTGTCACCACCAGAGAGTTTCGAAACCGCCCCATGACTCTTGGAGAGGTGGGAAGTGGCATTGACCCACTCTCCCACTCTCCCATTATGGGTAATAATCACCCATGAATTTTGTTAACTCCCCATTAAGGGGACGTAACCGACCCTTCAATACATGCCTATAAAATGAAAGTAAAAAGGGGAAAGAAGGTAAGTTATGACGACCTATAATATTCTCAGCTATTCTCTCAAAGATGCTTACTGACTTAAGCATCGGAGACTCTCCGCCGGAGACCCCTCCGGGGTCCCGGCAAGTCACCGTTTGCTCGTGTTGTGCTTTGCAGGTCTGCTCACGTGCTCGTCTGGTACCAACCGATGCTTGTTCGGTCCCGGTCAATTTTTGGCCACAACACCTTCGACATGTTTAACTTGATCGAATCGGAAGGCGATCTATTGATGGTACTGGCCATTGAATATAAACGCCAAGCCAAAAGTTTCGAGGTCTACAAGTTCGACATGGACACTAAACAGTGGAGGGAATTGAAGGACTTGGGTAACCGTGCATTGTTCGTGAGCGACACGAATTATTCGATGTCTGTTACCGTAGCGGACGGTGTCCGATGGAAAAGTAACTGTATCTATTGCACCAGATCAAACAGGTACGCGAGGCTGGAACATGGACAGTGTTCCATGGGGATGCATGAAATTGGACAGACTATATGCAAGTTTGATATGAGAGAGGAGAGTTGAGCCTGATTACCTCTATGCTGATAAACTTTGGTCACCCTTTTGGCTAAAACCGAGCTTAAGTTAGCCATTCCTTTGTTACATTACTTATCTCCAAGTTCTCGTGTTTCAGGTTTGTTTTATTGATCTGTGCTTTATCTTTGAATATTCTGAATTTCTAATAAGATGATTAATGTTATGGTCTCCCGGTTATTTGTTTGGCATTGGACCGTTTATATATATTAACCAGTCGTAATACTATTATATGACCGTCATGAAGCTTCGTGCCAGACTCCCCGTTCATCTGTCTGCAAAGATCGATGGGAGGGATCCTGTTTTATGAAAGTGGATGGGGTGTTTCTAAATTAATAATTAGGTTGCTTCACTGCCATTAAATGTGTGTTATTAAACAAGTAACTTGCATATGCATAACTGCTACAACGACGAGTCAAACCAATAAAAAAATCCAAGTTTTTATTTTTTACTTTTTTGTTTCTTGATTGGAGTAGTGGACTTTGCAACGTACATGTTCGGCAAAAGATTTGTATCAAAGTGTATATATAATATAATTATGGAGTTCTTATAATATGTTACTTACAATCTGCTAATTATGCTAACTATGGCTGTACATATGTATGGATTAGTACTCTCAGTCTCTGTACATAAATTTTACACATACGCACACTCAATATCCATTGCTGTTACACCAAAATGTCATATCAGATTAGGACGCTTGTTGCCTATCCGAGTAATGGAGCATCTTGAAGCAACTTGGTTCGGGGTAGTTACAGGTCAAAACTGTGGCTATTGAAATGGAAGATTGGGTGATTGGTTTTTCTCCCAAAATTCTGAGTCCTGCACTCTTTCGCAATACTTGTCTGAAGGGTTGGCGGTCCACACACAATGACACCAACGTCAACATTTCCCCATCGCTCTGATACGGATCCAAAGATCTCTGCAGCAAGGAATTAGAAAAACAAAGTCAAGAATGTAGCACTTGGTATCGGAATCTGAACAAGTCCAGAAGGACTTTCTAGGAGAAGCTTGAGTTATCGAAGTTGGAAGTTTGTTCAAAAAGAAATGAACCCACGGTAGGAGTGCTTAACTCCACAATGGTCTAGGGGGCCAGGCACCACCCAGCCAATGGTGCCAATACCAAGTACTGTCATACATTTTTTCTCAGATCCTAGAAGTGTTCAGAATGACTTGTTTAACTTGCTATTCAACATGAAGTTGAATAGATGATTTCTCATAAACAATGGGCATCAAAAAACTCGACTGAGGTCATCAGAAGATCGTAGTTTGTTAAAGCTTCAGGAGGAAAAGTTGCCCTCCATTACATCTTGCCACTGACAGTCGGAAGTCTCCTTTCATGAGTATACGCTGGGGCTTGATTCATATATACCTCTTACTTCAGTTTAAATCCTTTAGTCATCTGTCATTTAACTAAGATATACCTGATTGAAGAGTTTAAAAATGTCGACAATTGAAACGAAAGGAGTCAAAGGTGTCAAAAGTAAAACAAAATCTCTAAAATCCTGAATTTTGATTGTGTTCCTTAATTTTAAATTTTAACTAATTCCCCTTCTCAAGCACATTTAAAGCTCTGCCGATGGTTAGTATGTGGTGATCCACATGCAAATGCAGATAACATATGTACACCAAAAATATGTAAATTGTCCATTTTGGAGACTTTTTGGATTTTTAATTTTGCATAATTGAAATGCGATGAGGACATACCTTTGAAGTCTGGTCTTTGACCATACCGAACGACACAGTTGAAAGGTTCCTGAAACGAGTCTTTGTGCATTCCACTCTCATTACGATCTTTAATGCCAGGCTTCTTGTCATTCTGAGATTCCTCCCTAGCTAATGTTTTCCTCTCCCAAAGATTCCATAATCCAACCACGGCACCTCCAAAGACAAAAATACTTGCAGCCATGCATGCTATCAACAGAAGCCCCTTGTACCACCAGTAAGTAATATTATGGGGGTTTATGTAAAAAACGTTTAGCAACCCTACAGATATTATCAAGCCAATTGTAGATACCATCACGTAAATCCCAGACCATGTGACATTTCCAGTACCAACCAAAACAGACATGCCACATCTCTTAGAGGCAGGATAGACAGAAGAGTTGACAGACTTGTGAACTTGGCCCTCTTCCTGCAGTTAAAATTCCAGAGAGTCAGTAAAGGATACGAGGGTGAAACTAATAATCTGTCAGAAATAACTATAGCTGTACGTACCAGTGAAGGTTCTGATTCACGGGTGACATAAGTTTCAATCTCAAGATTCAATTTATCAGAAAAACGTGGACAGATTTCTTCCATGGGAACAGTCTGAAGTAGTGAAAGCTCATTTGATCTTTTCACAGCCCAAACTATCAAGATGTTTCTCGGCATACAAGGTCTACTATCCCTGATGCGATGGAGAATATCACTCAAGATAGCCAGGAATGGTGAAATTCCAATGCCCCCCGCAACAAATATGAGGTTTTCGTACCTATATAAGGAAAAAGTCAAGTTGGTCCATTAGCAAAAATTGGTGAAACCTGGCATGAGGAAAGTTGATTGTCCGATATACCATAGTTGTTCAGAGCTACTAAGGATCAGATTTCCTTAGCGGCTTTATGCTCCTATAACGCATGGAATGACTAACACTTGCAACGAGTTGTTGTACATTACCTTCGAGGCAACAATAACTTGTTAGTAGCACCAAATCTAGAAGTTTCCGTTGGATACTTTTAGTAGATAACTACTACATTTAACCATAGTTTAACCATCATGTATGGACATTTTATGTATGATTCAAAGAGCAGATTACATACGTCAAGTGGTATGGTGACTCGTGCCCGTAAGGCCCCTCTACGGAAGCCTTTATCTTGAGGTGATGCTGCAGAAGTAGCACTTTTTCAGGATCCTCCTCAGAAGCATCCGAGATAAGTCCTCTGAGCTTCTCTGTCCAACCTCCAAGAACCTTTATGAGAACAGAAAGATGATATTTACCATCTAGAGGACTAGACGAAACACTGAAGGGATGCCACTGCAGCCAAGATAGTTCTCGAACTTGAACAAAGATCCAACTGAGGGCGTTGTACCGCATATCTACAATTGTAACAAGAGAGAGAAAAATATTATGCAATCGATATATTTTTCCCAAGAGAAAACAAAGCAGTTAATTGATAAAGCATTATTATTACTTCCAGGTTTTGAAAGAACCAGTTCCACTGTTCCACATGGAAGGCATTTGGCTGAAATTACGTCAACTGTCCTTTGTGATTGACAAAATCTGAGAAAGCGATCAAGCATAAAGAGGAATATCCCTGCAGCGGCTATACTGAAAACAAAATCACCAACATGCAAGGCAAGGAAGACAACGAAGATGACATATAGTTGATGAGTGTAGAAGAACAGTTCGAAATTTATCCTCCTCACTGGAGGTAGTGATGTTATCCACATCAATAGACCAGCTAAAAGGCTGATAACTCCGGCAAGATTGGCAACCCCAATACTTTTCCACTCCAATAACTGCATAAAACAATTTAGCAAAACATTTATAATTATTTCCAAATGAACACCAGAATTTACTGGATTCTGTTCTTTTTCACGAAAATTGTTTCCATGCAGTTTGATTGATACATTCATTAAACATACAACTTCATGCTATAAGGTTTTCGATGGGAGTTGAATTGCAAAAAGAAGGCAGAGCTTTACAAGCATATGCTCTTTGATGGTGATAGCAAATAAGGTGCAAGAATATAAGCTCCTGCTCATTTTTAACACCCTAAAATCAAATGAAAGAAGCTCAGTTCCTAAAGATTCTTCTTCATATTGCTCGTCTGCAGTGGTAGACCTTCCGCATGACCGGGGGGTGCCATGGCCACCCCCAGATTTTGGGACCTTCCCGCATGAGTGTTGACAAGAGAAAGAGCTCACAAGTGACAACTGCATGTGTATAGTCTCCCGAAAAAAGATTAATTTTTTACATGTATGTATGTATATTGCTTTGTCCTTGCCATTTTTTTTTTACTTTAAAAAAGATAAACCAAGTCACCAAAGAGTATACCCTTGTGGGTAATGTCCTTGTCCTCGCTACATGGTTCTCGTCTTGACTGTTCTTTTTATTATTATATTTCTGCCCAGCCGTTAACTCATCCATAAAGTAGCAAATTTAATTAGAGGCAATTAATTTTTTTAATCACTTTTTGTCCCTCCTCGATCAGACTTTATGGATCTGCCTCTGCTCGTCTGATAGTCTTCCTCTCTGACACTAGATGGCAAATATGCCAAAAAGTTCTAGCAGGTGGAACTGAACCAATACAGGTGGCATGGTTGCTCATCATAGCAAGTATCTTAAAGGTTCCCCAAAGGTTCCTCACACAGGTCAGAAATTTCTATATGAGAGAAACATGCTTGGTGCGTTGTGACCAAAAGCAGATTTAATTGGGACATATTTTCTTCTTCGAATAAACAATATGGTTTAAACTGCCATTAGAGGGGTAGAGGGGTTCTGCAGTTACTCAACCTCTGGATAAATTCCCTTCCCCCTGTCCCCCCCTCCACCCCAACAGGCAACCACAAACCCCAAAAACACATTGCCAATTTCATAGCGTTGGCTAACCTCCATGGTACTGTTTTACACTTCTGAAACTCTACTTGTGGATGCTAAGAAAATAATACTGAAGTTAAAATTGTTGACAGGAAAGAATAATATGATATGAAAATAGCAACACTGGTTGTCCTTTGTCACACACCTATACTATCCACTTATCTACTTCTTTTTAATTGCCAAAATAAATTCGAATAAACTATCCCAATTTCATATCTCTGTATAAAAACACTGCAATATTACTTTCACGTATCCTTTTGTTCATTGCATAATATGTACGGCCCTTTTCTATTGCATAATTCTTTTTCTGTTATGCTGACGAGAGTAAGGTAACTCATGATAATATCACTTTCCTGTGAAAAAGAAGGAAAATAAGAGGAAAGGGATGGCTTAATTCAAGTGGTTCACTGAAGCACTTTTTGGGAGCAGATATTGGTGCCTGTTAGCCAATAAACAACACAATTTATAAAGTCTGAAAACTCAGAATAGTTATGCACGTATGTTGGTTTGTACTTATGCATATCAATGTGATAAGTGAAATCAAGTTCCAGCTTTTGATACTCACTTCGTGTAGGAGATTCCCCTCCATTGCCCACGCGATAACATAGAATAGACCATGAAGAGTAAAGAGCAACATTGTGAGATGCCCCAACCATACGTGATATCTAGTTGCATGCTCAAAAGGGATATCTATAAGCCGGAGTAGAACCGATCCTCTTGATATAGGCAGGAACAAAAAAGCCAAGCAAATTAATCCAATGAATCCAAAGCGCAGCCCCGTCAGTTCCAGCATCTTAAAGCTGAAAGTTCAAGTTATATCGAAAGCTAGTCAGAAGATATAAATCTTGTGAAAAAGGAAGAAAACCTGTTCAAGATCATGATTTTTCATTCCATAGCTGCTAACTCCTCTAGTGTCTGTGTAAAGCCCTCTAGAACCTCGACCAAATAGAGAGTTCATATAAGTTGATGTTCACGAAGAAAATGAAGCTCCATAAACTAGCTTGCCAGCTATTTGGATGCAGAAATGAGTAGCACAACTAATAAAATGGCTTTCTTTCACCAAGTGCTTTATCAGGATAATAGTAAGTACGTTGATACTTTGAATAGATAGCCTGGATCCCAAAGCATTGCCATGTGAACATGGCAGAGTCCCTCTTTACTTATGGCCAGCTAACCCATATTAGATGGCTTAGTTCCTCTTTACATTTTGATAAATCTTCCATCATAAAACAACAGAGAAACAAATGACTATGGTCGTGGCTGTATGGGCTTAGTTGACTATATATTTCAAAAAACTTTCTTTTGTCGACCAGTGTAGAATAATAATCTAACAATCAGAAGATCGTATCAACAGCATATTCACACGTATGTGGATCCCAAAGCTTTTTAATCTCAATGACCTGGACACTTGAACTCATCATCATTATCATCAAATCAGTGCCAGGACCTGACCAGAGAACATGCCTTCGTTTCGAACTAGTTTGGTTACAACCAACTAGTTTCTGACCCCTACTACTTTGGGACAACGGCATGCTCTGATGGATCCTTTTATTCCATTAACCCTGTCGAAGCACATATTCTGTGTTAAGTTCCTAGTAGTCTTGGTCTTTTCCCACTACTTCTCCCCATAGCTCTACCCCTACCTCCTCTTACCCCATCAACTTGGCACAACTCCTTCCCACAGGGGCGTCTAAAGGCCAACTTTGGATATAAACAAACTTGAAATGCATTAACAATTTCAAAGTCATACAGGATGCTGGAATTACCGATTCAAGTCATACAGGTTATAGGAATAACAGATTCCTTAGTTTTTTATGCACCCACCTTAAGGCTTAGACCAGTCAAAAGGGAACGGTTATGTAAGTTTATGAAATTCGCTTTTCTGCTTTTCAGCAGCCAAAAGAGATAAGTATCCAATGGGAACTGATAGAAGTAGGTATAACCCGAGATACACAGTGATGTCCATTTTGTCAGTTTCATAAAAAGCTCATAGATGCCCTTGAATTTGTTGTCTTGTTCACTATGGACATAAGCTTTCTAAGTAGCTTCCGTTCTTCTATAAGGCCTGAGAGTTACCATTCACTAAGCAAAGCGGATGCCTCATTAGGGCAGCTAAAGCTAGCAAGCATGGGAGAAAACGCTTACAGCCCTAAACAATTGCAGAAAGAAGGAGTTGGAAAATATCAAAAAGATTAAAAGGTTCTACTGAATTCAGTACAAACTTAGAAACACGGAAGTAGGGATTTAGGCCGGTATTCACCTCATCTCTTTAGAAGTCAACTGATACAGGGATAACAAAGTGTAGTTCCGCACGGTATAAACACAAACAGCCCAGACGACATACACAGAAAACAGGACAATTCCAATCAATTCCGCTGCAGAAACAACCCCAAATGGTCCATCAATAATAACAGGGAACGTCCACAAGCGAAAGCTTGGACGCATTGAGGTCTTTTTCCTGTTTACAGAGTTAAACATAAACTGGTTATAATGAACAAGGAAAGTGAACTTTGCAGACAGGAAAGGAATATAGGCAATTTTTTAGCTCATAGTACTAGAAACGAGCAAAGAAGACTATTCTCACAACGTATTACATACTTGTAAATTTCTTCTTCCCCAGTGATAATCAGATGTATAATACCAAGAAATGCAATGAGGATAATTGGGCCACCATATATCAGAAATATACTTCCTGCAGTTAAACAAAACTTTGAGATCACTAAATGGTAATTCAAAACAAACAGAACAAGAAGAAGTCAAAAGATGCTATTTACAAACCTGTGATCCCAAACAGAGTTCCCTCAGTAGCCTGAATAACTCTACCAGAGAGTTCATTCACATATTCTAATGGGGATAGAAATATGAATGTAGCCCAGGCTATGAATATCACCCACAGTGCCACTTTCAAAATGGACGATATTAACAAGTATGTCTTCTTGACATAACTACATCCATCTTCTTTACTCAAAAGAAGAGGTTCTCGAAATGAGACTTCACCCATTTGGAACTTGGTAGTACCAGATAAGCAAACAGATTATGTGCAATCTATAGAGCAAACCCAGAAGACCCTAAGCCATTATATACAACGGAACCTCGGAAAAAAAATCAAAACCCATCAAAACCTCAACCAGGTAAATTGAGAAAATAGCCAGGAAATTGGAGATAGTGATGTTGTGGAAAATTAGGATCACCCATCTCAAAAGGGTTTTTCCTCCACTGATTTTCCAAATTGATCAGTGGGGCAGGGATGGTAAAATTGTTGGTTCTTTGAAGCCTTGCTTGTGTGAGAACTAACAAGCTATTCCGTACTAGGCATCATCAAGAACCATTGACAGGACATTACCACCTACCAGAAATATCACCTGATCCACGGTACATTATTTGTTTGGAAAGTCACTACTAGAATTGTGTAACACATGACCAATAACCCTAGGAACATGACTGATTCCTTAACCACCAACCAAAGTAACCCAACAGAGAGAATGGGTCCACTAATAAAAAGCATTAAGTCAATTAATTTTTGGTAGCTCTTCATTTATGAGCAAAGCTGCAAAGGGATGAAAAGCAGTAGTGATTTATCAAGGGTCAATAGGCAATTTTGAAGGAATGGAATCATGGGCACCGAGGCAAGCGTTTGGAGAGCATGCAAACAACGATAAAGAGATGTCATCTGTTACCATCTGTCACTACTCACATGCTAAGAGATGATGCACTCCTTAACTTTAGCTAAAGAGGATTAACCTAATTGAGGCCTGCATCATCTTCCATTGTTGGTATTGGGTCGAGCGAATTTTTCAGGCTAAATAGTTTTGCTTTATGTTGCACCCCCAAAAATTGAACTGCATGGACTGGTTTTGAATATGAAAAAACGGTCGTAGCTCTGTTTCAAACTATTTGCTTGAAGTGTGGCATTTGTTACAAACCCCTCACTTTCATGTGGTTTATGGCATCCGATTGTCAAATTCTACCTTTTAAGATCGGGGTATAAAAAGAGCATTTGATTCTCTCAATATTTTTTTCTTCAGAATAATAAAAATATATACAACCACAAAGTGCGTATTTGATATGACGATTTTTGAGTAAGTAATAAAGTAGCTAAGATATTATTAAAACTCAGCCTTACATGGAAAATAAAATAAAATACCCATCCTTTAGGTAACCAACTACCTTACCCAGTGGCAGAGCCACACTTGTACTGGGGTGGGGGGGGTGGGGGGGGGGCTAATGTACCCCCTGAGATTTTAGGAATATATATAGTTTATTTAGAATTTCAGACTCTCTCTCTAACTCTCAATTCTCACCGTCTCACTCTGGCAAATGGCAGACGGGGGACGGCGGCCACGAGCCCACGATCTGGGCTGTCTGGATCTGATTCTAGATCTACGCGCCGACGGCGACGACACAGTCACTGACGTCTGACGATCTCCGGTCTTCACTCCACCGGCGCCAATATCTTTCAGTCTTCTTCGTCTGCACTCCACCGGCGGCCAAGAACCTATTGCCGGCGAGTCGGCGACAAGGGGTATGTTCCGAAACTGTTGATTTCATCTTGATCTTGCCAGCTCTACAAAATTTATTTGTTTCTTTTTAGTATCATAGCTCATAGGAATGGATAATCTTGAGTTTTTGCATAAGTTTTGTGCCATACATATTACAGAGGATGACAACTTTTATCGGTCTGTGTTGACATGAGAGAGAGGAATTTTATAGTTTTATGGTGAAAAAGCATCAAGTTCATCCTGCTTTATTAGGTTTATACAGATGCAAACCAGTGTCGTGGCGGAATTCTTAAGAGAACAAATAACCTGAACATAAGTAATTAGGTTATGACATTGTGTATTCATATCGACACTAGAAATTCAGTTAAGAGAAGAAAGATATGACAACAGTTCTAAGTTATTTAATTACCAACTTGTACTTTCAATAAGGAGGTTCCCAGGAAGAGCTTTACTTTCGAGAGGGCCGGAAGATATTGGCAAATGTAGGATATTTTGCCCATGAGACTCTTAGTCGTTTCCTCTTAATATTTGAAGACTTTATTCCTTTCCGATGACAAAGACTCTTAAACTTTAGTTAATGAACTTTCGAATACGTGCGTAGATTTTGTATTTAATAACTTTTCTAAAATTTAATTGAACACTTTGTTACAGCTAAAGTATTGAATATTAAACTGAATCGTAAGTGGAGCTATATTCAATTGTCAAGTAACCCTGATGTTCTCATCACCAATAACTATAGAAATCACCAAAAACTACAGCAGAAAGTGAAACACTAAATGGGATAGTAAAAACAAATTCAAAAAACATATATTTAAAAGGAGAAAAGTACAATACCAGGGCATTCAAAGTTCAAACATGAAGGTTAGAAGTAACAGAAAACAAAAAGAATTACAGCAAAAGTGAAACATCACTGTCGGATATGTGCATTTTGAACAAATTTTTTTTTCCATTTGAGCATTGATTATTTGTTTGATAATTTTAGGTTATTAATTGTGCATTTGAGAATTAAGGTTGTTAATTGATGATTTTAGGTTGTTAATTGTGCATTGAGCATTTAAAATATTGAGATTGTTGATGGAGGATGTGACTCGATTGGAATGAGATATCGAATGTGTGATTTACCAATCTTCGGCGCTTCATCGATTAGTTATTTAGTACTTCCGTTTGTAAACTTTGAAATATCTATTTTGTATTCGCTTCTTTTGTACTATAAAGAGTCTTTAGTGACTCTCATAAAACTTAATAAAACCTTTTGGATACTTTTTTGTATTTTTTTTTTTTGTATATTATCGAAAAATGCACTATTTTTTTGGGTACTATTTTACTTATAAAAAAATTATTGATTTCGATATATTTTTAGTACCCCTTAGGGGGTGAAATCTTAACTCCGCTACTGACCTCATGTGACTAGCACGAGCAACCAATACAAAAATTCCTAGGGGGATCGGATCAACAGCACACAATGGGTTACTTGCGCATTAAGGTGGCTAACTAATCTCTCATTAACCACACTTGGCACACCAGCCTGTTAGCTCGACAAGTGTGTATGAACAAGCTCGCTCCAAACTAAGTTATAACACTGTCAATTGGGCAAGATGTACAACGCCAGCAACCAAGTTGGAGTTAGAAAAGGTGTGAGGTAGCATGGCTCATCTGATGACTCCTGCCTGTACAAGAAGAAGTTATAAAAGAGCCACCTCTAGTGACGCATAGATGCTATCATTTTAGCGACTGAGTTTCATACTTGCACCGATAATTACCCGACCCATAACGTATGTGGGGGAGAGAGAGAGAGAGGAATGAAAAAAAAAACCTTCGCAACGAAACTAAAGCGATCCCGCCAACATTGGAGCTATGTTGGTGCCTGGACCACAATGATAGAGAAATGCCATCGACTACGTTGAAAGCTACAGTGATATCACAGGCCTCCTCTCTCCAAACTAGGATCACGGAGTAACATTTTTTTATCAAAAAGATTTTAGTTACTACACGGGCAGTAAGGAGATAGTTATGAATTTCTGTGTAACAATAATTTAATAGTTGTTATATGTTTTTTAATCGCTTTTTATTTAGTGATGCTAAAAAATACCTGTAAGAATTATCGCTAAAAGTATTAACATAAATGTCACTAAATATATTTAGTAATTATTGTTGCTATATAAAGAGTCGTAACCATCTTCTTACAATCGAGTAAGAACAAAAGTTTATTATTAGCATTTAATAAAGTACATCACACAAAGTAATTTGATATCATGTTACCTTTTTAATATATAGTTATAAATACTGTAATTTTGTTGGTGTGGATTGGTACTGTCTCAAAATTTTCATCAATTATATGTACGAATAATACTAAGGGAACGAAGAGTATATACATATATTTCCTCAAAGCTCTTTTAGAGTAAACTATTTATTCTTATACAGTTTTACCTCCCTTTTCAACTAAGTTATTTGTTTCATACAGGAGTATTGGTAACAAAAAGCTTAACCAATTAAATTATCTTCTAATAAAAAAATTTCCCCTTTCAAGTATCGCCTTAGTGAATTATTATAAGCGAATAAGCTGTTTGTTCAAAATAATGTCTTTGAGTTCGAGAATAAGTTATTTTTTACGTGTGTGTAAAGCAGTACATTATACATATATGAAAGTAATCCGTGAAAGCTTGCAGATATATAGTAAATCAAAACCAAGAGAAAAAAGTAAAAGCAAATTGAAAATTACGAACGGAGATTAAAAACATACTAACGAGGTTTTGCAAATTGTAATGAATATTGTTAGGAAGAGGCTTTAGAAGGTTTGATCGTTATAATCGAACGGATTTTTATTTCTATTTAGTCTTTATATGATCAATTTATTGAATTTTTCAACAAAATTTGAAACTTTTACAATTTTAAGAAACAAGTACAAAATACAATATCTTGACCGGTATGCACTTTTCGGCCGTTATCACCTCCATGGCCTGGTACGAAACGGTTTGTTAACTGCTAGGAATTACAAAACTCATAAAGATAAAAATAATATGTATTGATCAATACGTATACGATTCTTTAAAAATGATACATATCGAGCAATATTGCCAATATGAATGCGATATCGATAGCTATGTTATCCGTCAGTGATGGTTCATAGTCAATCATTTCTTAGCCACAATTACCTTATCAGGCAAAGAGTAGGTCCAACCGTTGTTGGGTGTATGTACGTATTGTGCTGTAGCAAGTTGAGGGTGTACCTATGTCAGCGTTGGGCCTTTCCATCTCACAAGTCCAGCCATCTATATGGTAATACCCAACACGAAGCCCAAATAACTGCACTGAGCTTGTTTGCCAAACTATGGGCCGTGGGCTAATTACTCGACAGTGACATTTACTGTAAATCCTACGGCCCATAGTCTGGCTCATGGCAGTCCACACATTCGGACTTGATATTTTACAGGAATGCAATCTACGAGTCCCAAACTAGTGACCTAAATATTAATCGGGATAATTACATCAGTGTCCTTGAAGTTAGGATGAAAGTACAGACGTGTCTATTATTTAAACAAATTACACTTATGTCCGTTGATCAAACAAAATACGAAAATATATAACGGATTTGATGAAAGGACTTGATTGCCCCTAAATAAAATTGAAACTCCTAATTTGCCCTTGGTCTTCTTCTTCAACCTTACACACACAAACACACAAGGCCACCCAAATACTCCATTTTTTCTTCAAGTAGAAAAAGTGCAAAGTGCTAAATTCAACTCCCAGAACACCGAAAATATCATGAAATCAGGTAAGATGTAGCCCTACGCACTCGCCAGTTTACTGATGGCTTTCCCATGAACAATAAGTTGGGTACAAGGTACAACCATGAGTAATTCTACTTCAATAACAGCATCGAGAGTGTCAGTAGCATATTGGACTGATACGAAACATGACAATTTAAGATTTTGAAACGATAGTCAGGATTTACTTTGGCCTCGTAGTGAACTCGAACTCGAAGACGTCGATTTTGATATCCGGTGGATAGAGAGAGAGAGAATAGAAACTGTAATGCATGTCGCCGATCAGACGAGTTCAGAACGATATTGGGGGTTAGAGTGATGTTTATCATTTGATTGAGGATTCCGGCGTGAGTTATGGTCAAGGGCAGGGGCGTGGCAGGGTAGAAGGCGGCTGTGTGATGGTGTTTGAAAATTAGGGTTTTGAAACCCTAATTTTGAAATTAGAGTTTTAAATCCTAAAAAAAAAAAGTGCAACTATTGAGTATATACAGTACAAGAGCAGTATTGTCATTTTAAAAATACGTAATGATGACATCATTAAAAAATACACTTTTTAGACAAAATCTTGACAGATAGACATAGATGTTACATTTTTAACGTTTTTTTTGTTACAGTATGTTACATTTTGAAACTTAGTGTCCTTGACTGTAATTTCACCATAACCTCAGGGACATTACTGTAATATCCCATATTAATTTATTGTAAATCCGAATCTTTAGAGTTACTAAAAATGAACCGAAATTTTAACCGTATAAATCAAAAGAGTCGGAAAAATAAGAACTCAAACCAAGTTCCATGTAATTCTGGCAACACGAGGCTTCCTCATTTAACAATGACGAAATCTAGATGGCTTTAATTATGGATATTTTTAAATAGCATAATATTATAAGCAAATGGTAACACCAAAGTTTACGTGACTTTTTCCAAAATAGTGTACAATTTAGTAGCATGTAATACAAACTGTTGAAAGTAGACTAAGTTTTTGAAAAAAATTAAAAGTTGCTTTAACAACAAAGCTAGTAAAATTTTAACTTCTTTTTTTGAAAAATTGAACACGGACCGGTTAAGAACGAGGGAAGTTCAATGATGAAGTTTGTTTTGTACTCCCGACAAGTTAAGAACAGGGAAGTTTAATGACGAAGTTAGTTTTGTACTCGCGCCTTTGAATCAAATTTTTTTTCCTTTAAATTTTGTATATTCTTGAGATAAATACTCCCTCCGTGTCTTAATAATTAATCATTTTTTTTTTTGGGTCGTCACACAAAAATTGATTATTTTCAAATTAAGAAAGATTTTGTAAGTAGATTTATATATTTACCCTTTTATATATTTTATTTTTCTCTCCACATTTAACTCTCTACCAACTCATTTTCTCTCTCCTAACCCGTCACTTTATATTTTTTTATTCTATTTCTCTCTCCACATTTAACACTCTCTCAACCAAAATTCTCTTTCATGGCCCACTCTCTCTAAAGGGTCAAAAGGAAAAAATGCACAAAACATAACATAAATTCTTAATATGCGTGTAAAGTAAAAGTTATTGATATTTTAGGGACAGAGGGAGTATAACATATCCATACAATTATGACCAATGCTTATTTAAGGTTTGTTTGAAATTACTTATAGTTTTAATTTTCAATTTCTAAAAAAACTAAAACTAAAATCAGTTTAGTTTTTATTTTTTATAAAAATAAATGGGTGTTTGATTATCTATTTTTATTTTGAATTTTTTGTTTTGGGTGTTTAATTACTCAGTTTTTATTTCGAATTTTTTCTTTGGTAGTAGTGGTGGTGACAACGGCGACGACAGTGGCGAGAGTGAGGGTGGTGGGGTGGGGGGGGAGGTGGTTACGGTGGCAGGGGCAAGGGCGGCGGTGGGGTGGTGGCAACGACAGTCTTAAAACAAAATCAAAACTGAAAATTCAAAACTCTAAAACGAGAGTTTTAAAAAATAGTCATGTTTTAAAAACTGAATTTCAAAGCTGAGGAAGAAACCGAAAACTGTGTATTAAACGTATTTTTTTTAATTTATAAAATTAAAAAAAATAAAAAACTTAAATGTTAACGAACAATATCTAAATCTTTATTTTCGTATACACCGAAGTCCTTTCTACTTTACAAAAAAACCGAAGGGAAAAATAGAGCTGATACAAGAAGTGTCGTTAGTTACAATCACAGTCACAATTGCAGAGTTCGATCGCCATCTTCGTGCAAACATGGTGAGGGTCTTCTGCTCTCGATCTCCTCCAATGGACTTTCTCGAGCACAACACCCACTAATCAACTAAGGAATGAACAAGCCCTTCTTTCTTTCTTTCTTGGAAATCTGATAATACGTACTTTCAGGCGAGTATTGGTAGTGGCGTTGAGGAGGTGCCAAACAAGCTGAAGCTCTATTCTTACTGGCGCAGCTCTTGCTCTTGTCGCGTACGCATCGCTCTCAACTTAAAAGGTCGTCTTAACTTTGATCGCTTTGGTTTCTTAAAATTACTCCCAAATTGCTGACTTATCGTAGAAATTAGTTTTATGAAGCTCTCTGATTTGTCAAACAGGACTTGAATATGAGTACAAAGCTATTAACTTGGTCAAAGGAGAACAATTTAGTCCCGGTGAGGATTCTTTTTCGCTTTTCCCTTTTTTCGTTTCTGATTACCTGCTTTTCGTTTCAGTCACACATTTCCTTTATGGAAGGATTAGATTTTTCTGAAGAGTTAAAACTACCTTTGGTATGATTATTGTATCCGTCCATATGGGCCCTTATGCATTATTTGTGTAGAAATGGGCGGAAAACAAAAAAGATCAGGAAAAGGTACAAAATTTCATGTTCGTAGGCACCGCATCTGTTAGGATTCTGATATTCATATGCCATTGTGGAATTGATGTAAGTTCAAACTCTAGCTTTTACAAAGATTGCCGGTTCCTGATATAACTATTTATTATATTCCTTACGTAATTCTTAACACGTTTTGACTTTTCATTATTTTTGCCTTGATTTGACTTGTCAAACAAAATCTTATTCGATGTGTGGTTACTATTTGAGTTCAATTCAGTTTTAGATACTTGATTTCTGTCCTATAAGGAGAGTAAACGGGACAAAAGTTGAGCTGTAAAAATATGCGGTATTAGAAATTGATTTTACATTTAGTATTACATGGATTCTTAACTTGTTTAATTTGCTTCAGCAGACCTTGCTGCTGTTGGTATGATACTTCTGTAGTATTACTCTCATGTATGAATTCAACAGCCTTCATTGTTGACAGAAGCCGGATTTCACATCCACCAGAACCTCTTGATTAACTTTTTGATATTATTTTATTCTTTTGATGTGGTTGAAGGTTTCCTTTTGTTGATATTGTTCCATTCATTATTTACTATGTCTATGTCTACTAGTATGTCAGAATTTGTTTAAAGTTTTGATTATTCTCTGAAGGAGGAGAAGTATTATGAAAGATGAATTAGAAAAAAGGTTCAAATATTTATGTTTTGAGTCACATCTATAAGAATTGTGAATTGTACGAGATTGCGCCAGCTTCAGATTTCGTAGGGATCAGACTTGCTTTTGTAAAATGTGTATGTGTATGTGTGGTTCATATGTGGCTTCTTGGAGTTTATCCCATTTGTTCTAGTACAGAGTTTCGAAAGCTCAACCCCATTGGTTACGTGCCGGTGCTGGCGGATGGTGATGTCGTAATTTCCGACTCTTTGGCCATCATAATGGTGAAAATTTTGCTAATCCTTTCTTCAGCCTTTATATTATAAAGTAAGCATTGTACTGTGCTTCTTCACGATTTTATTCAATCACCAGTATCTGGAAGAGAAGTATCCTCAACATCCATTGTTGCCTCGTGATCTTCAGCAAAGGGCAATCAATTATCAGGTCAGTTGCAGTTATCATTTCTTATTCTTTGACTTTGTTTAAGGACAGAGATAATCTAACTTTACAATACTGCTGTAGTGTATAATAATAGCAGTACAGGAAACATATGTTACTGGCCTTTTACATGGTCCAGAATGTGTTTTGAGGCCTTTGCTTAGTTGCTGTCATATAGCTACTGGATGTAACTAAATAGCAGTTAGGTTATCGCAAGTTTACTGAAGGTGTTTGTCAGTTTTCTTATGGAAGATTTACTATACTGATTCATCCAGCTTTCCTTCGGTCTTAATTGGTCTCTTTCACCGTTTTACATGTTTGTAACTTAAATCTGTAGGCTGCAAATATTGTTTCCTCAAGCATACAGCCTCTCCAGAATTTAAATGTCCTGGTGAGTTTAACTGTAGGCCCAAACACTACCATAAGATCCATTATGATGTCAGATCTAGCATGAGTATGATCCATTTTTCTTCTTATTTTTTTTCCTTATACTGTACACTTGCAGAAGTATATTGGGGAAAAAGTTAGTCCTGATGAGAAGATTCCTTGGGTTCAACACCATATAGGCAATGGCTTTGCAGGTACACGTTCACTGATATATACTGTTCATCTCTGACCCAAATATTTTAAATTGATATTAGAGAAACAAGGTAATATTTCTAATCAAAACATAGGTTGGAGGAATTCATTCGGGAAATATACTAGTTATGTAATCTCCCACTGGACGAATAACTTCCTCTACCTTATCAAATTATTGCATTTAAGCTAAAGTTCTTAAATTGCTGAGCTATATATAGAGGTGAAGCAATCACCCCGGTGTATTTTGACCACAAAAGTGACTCTCACTTTGATCTCCATTGCACCTCAAAAATTAAGTGCAAAAGTTACACACGGCAAGAAGGCCGTTCCATTCTCTTCTTGTCACGTGTTCACCCATAAGAATTCATCCAAAATTTTGTATACTGCATGAGCCTACTGGGCAGCTTAAGCATAGTTTGGTATCTAAACCTTGCTAGCATCTCCACCAGTTGAAAATTTCATTTTGGTTCAATGCCTGAACACCATTGATAATTCGGTAAGACTAATTTGTATCACATACCGCAGCAGCAGATCCAGGACATTTTGCCCCTGGTACTGATTCTATCTGGCAGACGTCAAGGACTGGTGTTGATAAATCTGATAAGAAAGCAACTTATTGGAAAGGATTTGAGAAAAATAAATAAATAAATAAATAACGGAAGACGGATTGTGTTTATGGTCCCCAACCTCTCCCCATTTTTTATGAATAACAGTCAAATCTAATGGTTTTGCAGCACTTTCTAAATTGATAATGTGTTTACCTATGAAGTTCAATGTCATTTTGCTTTAATAAAGCTGGCCTTACTCCTACAGAAGTCCTAACCAACAGATATCTTGTTGTTTCACTATTATTGTTGTTTTTTGGAGCATACAGTTATGCAGATACCTAATTTATACGTAAATTGTTGCAGCTCTTGAGAAGCTATTAAAGGATTATTCTGGAAAGTATGCCACGGGAGATGAAGTATTCCTGGTCTATTTCTTCTCTGACTCAATATATGTAGCTTGTGTTCGCATCCATCACTCTGAAGAGTTTCTGTTCAGTGCCAATTTTACCAGATTCACCCTCAAAGTGATTTAAGTTTCTTAGATCCATGATCTAGCATGAGATGAAAAGAATGACATTTTTCTTTCAAATCGAATCTTGATCAACTAAGCGAAGTTATTTGGACTTCCAACTAACTGCAGGAAGTAGTTTGTCAGTACTGCAACCATTTTGCTGGAGTGATTACTAACAAATGCAACGTGTTGGCATATTATTTACAGGCTGATTTGTTTCTCGCACCCCAGATCCATGGTGCAATCAACAGGTTCAACCTTGACATGGTAATGCCAGTTCATTCATTGCCCGTTTCATTAATTTTTCAAACAGTTTCATTCCAAAGAAAGGAAGAGCACAGATATTCTTGTGAATTAGGAAAAGATATGTTTCATCCTCAATTCTATTGAACAGGCCTTTGCTGTTCCCTGAACAGCTGTGGGTGTATTCTTCTATCTTTTATTGAGAAAATATGAGAACATGGCTAAGCTGGTGCTAGAAGCTGCCACGCCATTGCAGGGTGATTGTCAGAGGGTTAGATGACCAGAGTCTTGCTCGTATTGTTGGCGTTTCGCAACCAAACCCGCAACCAAACCCGCAACCTCCAGGTCATTTTGGAGCAACCTTATTGTTGCAAAGGCATATCCTTTCTTGAGAAAATAATATTCTTTTTGACAATCTGTAATAAGGTATCCAATGAGAAACTTCCACTGTCCAGTGGTCCAAAAATGTGTTATCATCTTCTCTCAGGAAATGTTGAAAACAGATTTAATAATATCAGTATCATCTTTTTCTCAAGAAACATTAAAAACACCTTTAGGACTGTACTATCAGCTACCTTCCGTGTACAGTCTATTCTTCTATACAGTTATGTAAACAAAAGTCTGAAGCTGTGCCTTCTCCTTTGTTGCCAAATATTAAACTCTTACTAATTGCGGATCATGTATGTCTCCTGTTGGTTGTTTCAGAATATTTGTCTGCAGACTGTAATGTCCAGTGTACTAGTCCCTTGTCAACAAGCAAATGATTCACCTATTTTGTGGCTTATCAGTCCATAATGTGGATGAAGTCCAAAAGCATATATGTTTTTGTATCTGCTCAAAAGATTCTACTCAACTCGTAATATTCTTTCATCGTGGTTTTGCAGACGGAGTTCCCTCTTCTATCTAGATTGAATGAGGCATATCAAGAGCTACCTGCTTTTCAAGATGCTATGCCGGAAAAGCAACCAGATGCACCTCTTGAAGAGAGGCGCTGAGGTACTTGGTTTACAATTTACCCTGTTCCATTCCTTGTTGGTAATCTGACATTGAAGGACCCCCTTGAACATATCATATTAGAAGCTGAATATAGTCCTTAAACTTCTTGCAGACTTTCTATTAACTACCGAATCTTTTCTTTCATTCTCGGTTCAAATTGCAGAATGCGGTTCCTCGCAGATAGTGTCAGGGTAAAAGAACACGGTGTCTCTTACGAAGAAGGTTCCATCTGTACTAAAAAATCAAGAGCTGCCTCGGCTATTCATCACTCTCTTGGGTTATAAATAAGTGGGATGATGAATATATGCTCGTGGATGATCTCCCCAGATTTTCCTACGCTTAAAGTTTGCGAAAGCACGCTTGTTATTTCTTAGTTGTGGTGCCAGTGGTGTCTATGGTGCTGGTAAAGAAAATCTACTGTAACGTGAAAACAGGAATTTCTTTTTGCCAGTAAACAGATAATATTTTCTACGTTTTCTTCTGTGAAGCATCTATGTGGATGATGGTCCTCAAGTAATACCAAGCCCCTTGTTTTGTTACCCAAAACCAAAACAACTCAGAACTAAACCAGCCCCTTTCCATGCTACTGGGGTGTTAAAGATCTTAGTGCTGCTATTATTGCTTTTGTAGAAGAACATATTCTACCCTTATTTTTTTTTGAAAAGAGTTAAGAACCTTTTCATTAATATAAAGACGGTTATATCATATCCAGACAGGACAAGTTCATTAACACTCCGATGACAGTCTTATCCGATACCAATTACAACCTAAATAAACAAAATACAAAACAAAAAAAAAAACAAAAAACAGGACTGAAAAAACAAGGAAGCAAACCCTAAAATCTAAAAACAAACAAAATAGAACTAAGACAAAAAAACAAACAAGAGGGTAAAAACAAAATGAAGAAGCAAAACAAGCCCTTAAAGAAATAAAACAAAAACAGGATAAACATCAACGAGCAAAACGGATAAGTAAGAGCAAGAAAAGAAAAATAGCCAATAAACTACAAACAACACCACAATTCTACCCTTATTGGTCCGTAGTGAATTCTTTGTTGGAGAGGCTAGTCTTATCCCCCACATCATTTGTCACAATAACATTAAAAATTGTAATAAATTGATTTTTTAGCCACAAGAAGGGTGAAAACGCATGTATTAAAGTGGACACCTCATTCCCTTTTATTATCTCTGTTCTTTATTGGCACTTCCTGTATTACTATTTTATGTAGCACGTGATATGTATAACGTATAATCGTGCGAAGCAGAGTGTCATTGGCCAGTTGGATAGCGTATGCTTATAGCGTTCCAACAATAAGCAAAAACAAGGATCCCCTTCGAATGGTTACCAAAGTAATATTTCTGTAAGATAGACAATCTTCTTCTTTTCTTGCAAACTTGATCGATAGTAGTACCACTTGCAGTAGCAGTAGCGATGGATCATTCCAACTATTTACGGTGGACTATCACATTTCAAAAATATCAATATCACATCATTTATAGCTTCTTGTGAGTCTTGAGTGAAAAGAAAGAAAGGAAGGGAAGGGAAGGGAAGAGAAATGGTATGCCTTTCATTAGGGTGCGTGTGGATTTTAGGATGGAAGAAAAAAGCAACTTCTTTGATGTTATTTGTGAATCGGAAGAAATTAAAAGAAGAGAAATTAGTTGTCATTATGACTAAAATATTCTAAAGTTATTAGGGGAGAGGACAAATAATCCTCCTCATGTATTTCGGGTTTGCGAGTCGACTTCCTTGGATATCAGTTTTTACAATTGATCCCCCTTAACTATCATTTTTTGCAATTGAGTACAATTAATCAATCTTAAAAGGGTGTAATTATTGATAGATAAAGCGGGTTAATTGACAAAATTAACACCCGAAGGATCATTTTGCAAACCCGAAATTTATGGGGGGACTGTTTGTCATTTTTCCAAAATTTCGTTAACTGTTAGTGCTTTAGTACATCATTTTGAAGCAGAGTCGTACATCCTGCATAATAAAAGGGTCATTAGCTATTTTTCCCTAACATTGACACGTGATGCACAAGAAAAAATTAATTGCAACAACACAAGTCAAGGTAAAGAAATGAGAAAGGCACATTTAGACTTACACGCGCATTTTGAATGACATAGGTAAACAAGGATAAAAGCTATAAAAGAACCTCACAAGCTGTTTGCTAGTAAAACGCCTTGTCACGTGCCTTTGGAAGATTTATATATATGTTATAATGCGCGAGCATTACATGTTCTGACAGAATTACGTGCAAGCACAATTCTAATAATATAATTGGTCTCGAGTTTAGGGCAGTGGCCTGTTGACTTTTTTTCAAAACGATCTGTGATGACTTGAAAATATTTTCAGAGTTCTTTTCGCTTAACGCTTTAGGACTTTCTCGATACTATTTAAGTTACTGTTACTTCTACTTAATTTACTCCTACGCCCAATCAAACCAAGTACATAATAAATTAAATATAAGCAATTTGCCTCATCATGTTTATAATGATTAACTCTTGTAACTTGAAAACAATTTGATAGTACAAAAGTATCAATTTAAAGATTGGATACACTTTCGTGGATGTTTAAGTAATATAGATAGCAGTTTGAAGCATCTCTGTACTAATACGTTTACATAGGGTAAGTAGAGATGTGCTAACGTAAACCAAAAGCTAGCGTATATGTGGTGCTGAAGATAATTAGTTGATATAACATTTATGTCTTTTAAAGTTGAGCTTTCAATCATTACGCCTAGGTCAATCCAATCTAAAACTGTCACGTTTTTTAATACTTTTTCCTCATGATGGCATATTAAACTGTTAAAACTTCATGCCTTGTGTGAATGAACTACGTGTTCCTTTTTAACCCAAAATTAACTACATCTCAATCCGTCATTGTTGTCATTGACTTGACAGTTCGCTGCCCAAAATTAACTACATCTCAATCCGTCATTGTTGTCATTGACTTGACACTGCTGTCAACTTGCTCTGGGACAAACTAAGCCTTATAACAAAGACCTATTCTTAAGCCGATCCTTAACTCCTCTGTACGTTGATGCCTTAGAAAGAATCAAGATCGAATCTTTATATTTTTACAGGGGCAGACACAGCCTCTTAGCAATCAAACTTGTAAGCCGGGAGGTTCGAATCTCTTTTCAAATGTCAGATTCTGAAGTATTACATTCTAAATCATATTCATCTAACAGGATACAGATTGCATTACTCCAATGATCATTGATTAGTCTTCAGACGGAATCTGTACCCTCTTGGACGTACATGGCTAAGCATGTAACTATGAAGCTAGCAAGTAGACCACGTACAGTCAACCTGCAACCTTTCTTCTCTTTGCCTCCTCGCTGATCAATGGTGCGCATCTCCTTCATCAGTCATTTCATTTCTTTGATTTTTCGGCATATTCATAACGAACTGATTATTTTGCTTCTCCAATTTCTTTCTGGATCAATCAGGCGAGTAGCGAGGAACCAAAGATGCTGCTGCAGCTCTATTCTCACTGGATGAGCTCCTGATTTTGGCGCCGTTCGCATCGCTTTCAGCTTGAAAGGTTCTTCTCCCGAAGCACTTTTTGTCTCGTTCTTGGCATCGCACTTTTTGATAAGCGAAGCAAAATTATATCAAATCATATTGAAACACTGTTATGAATACCGTACCGAAATGCGTATTATTATTTTTTTTATAAAAAGATATGTATCGATACCAGTAGTATCTCGGAACCATCTCAAAATTTTTATTAATAATATACATTTGCAATATTTTTCAATGGTGAATCAACATATATATATATATATATATATATATATATATATATATATATATATATTATTCACAACTCCTCTAAAATAAACTGTTTGTCCTCAAGAGTTTAAATTACGTTAATTTTTAAATAACTAATAGGCTATTCAATTGAGTTACCTCCTTTAGGATTATTCCTTTTTCAATGATCTCATTCGTAAATTCTTATGTAAAAATAAGCTGCTTGTTCAATAACAACGTTTTTGGATTCAAGAATAAACTGTTTTTGTGTATGTGCGAGTGTGCGTGCTCGCTTACATACGTGTAAAGCAGTACATCATATAGATGAAATAATATGATCAAAGTTTCTAATAAAGTAAATTAAAGTTAAGTGAATATTATGAGTAAGAGACTATAGAGACTTTGATTGATATAAAAGAACTTAGAACGTTTTTCTATTTAGTCTTTATATGGTTAATTATAAAATTTTTAATAAAATTTATTATTTTTAAGGAATCGGTACATAATACAAAATCTTGGCCGGCTATCATCTGTACCGGCTAGTACAACCGATACAGAGCGGTATTTTAACCGGTACAAAATTATACCGTACCAATAAAAGGCAAAAAAGGAACGTATCGGCCAGTACAATATTGATAACTATGTCTTGCAGATGTTGCAGGAATCTTGGTGGACTTATGATTATATGCTTATTATCGTGAAAATGCTTGGCTCCCCCCCCCCCCCCATACTCAATATTGGATTTAGCAAACCATTATATTTTGAAAAGAAGAAATTTGGTACCGAACAATAGTAAGCTTTGGAATTATGTGAAAAACCGAATAAGGTTATGTCAAATTAGGTCATGCCAACAGTCTTCTTTACATATTTGTTTAGTATATCAAATGTCATCAGTCAAATAAGAAAAAAAACACTCAAATTAGGTCATGCCAACAGTCTTATTTGCATATTTGTTTATAATATCAAAGAAAAAAAAATCAAAAGCTGGAAAGGAATATAGCAACTACTTTAAATTTCTGCGAAAAGGTATATAATAACTACTTTAAATTTAAATGAAAAGCCGTGAAAGGTACATCATTGCTTATGATTGTGCCAGTACTAGCGTTGCTCAATGTACCAAAGAATCGTTAGTTACAATCACAACTGCAGAGTTTGGTCGCCATCTTCGTGCAAACATGGTGAGTGTCTCCTGCTCGCTCTCCTTCAATGGACTTTCTCGAGCACAACACCCACTAATCAACCAAGCAATGAACAGGCCCTTCTTTCTTTCTTGGAACTCTGATAATACATACATACTTGCAGGCGAATATTGGTGATGGCGTTGTGGAGGTGCCAAAAAAAAAGCTGAAGCTCTATTCTTTCTGGCGCAGCTCTTGCGCTGGTCGCGTACGCATAGCTCTCAACTTAAAAGGTCGTCTTCACTTTCATCGCATTGGTTTCTTCGAAGTACTCCCAAACTCTTGACTTATCACAGAAATTGGCTTCACGGAGTTCTCTGATTTGCCAAACAGGACTTGAATATGAGTGCAAAGCTATTAACTTGGTCAAAGGAGAACAATACAGTCCTGGTGAGGATTCCTTTTCGCTTTTCCCTGTTCGTTTCAGTCACACATCCCCTTTATGGAACGATGAAATTTTTATGAAGAGTTAAAGCTTTCTTTGGTATGATTATATCTATCCCCCCTTATGGGCCCTTATATGCATTATTTGTGTATAAATGGGAAAATGAAATGAATAAAAAAGATCAGGAAAAGGTACAAAATTTGATGATCGTAGGCACCGCATCTATTAGAATTCTGATATTCTTGCTTTTATTTAGTCACTAATGCAATTGTGGAACCGGTGTAAGTTGAAGCTCTAGTTTTTACAAAGATTGCCCGTTCCCCCCATATAACTACTTATTACACTCCTTATCGTAATTTTTAACCTGTTTTGACTGATCATTATTTTTGCACTAATTTGACTTCTCAAACAAATCTTATTCGATGTGCAGTTATTATTTGAGTTCAATTCAATGTTTAGATACTTGATTTCACTCCTATAAGGAGAGTATAGGGGACACATATTGAGCTGTAAAAATACATGGCATCAGAAATTGATTTTACATTCAGTATTACATGGATTCTTAACTTGTTTTATTTGCTTCAGCAGACCTTGCTGTTGTTGGTACGATATTACCATAGTATTACTCTCATGTATGGATGCAATGGCCTTCATTGTTGACGGAAGGTGGATTTCCCATCCACCAGAATCTTTGATTAACTTTTTTATTTTAATTTTATTCTTTTGATGTGGTTGATGGTTCCCTGCATTATTTACTATGTCTACTGGTATAGTGGTATGTTAGAGTTTGTTTAAATTTTGATAATCCTCTGAAGGAGAACAACATGAAAGAGGAATTAGAAAAAAGGTTCAAATGTTCATGTTTGGAGTCACATCTATAAGAATTATGGATTGTACGAGATTGCGCTGGCCTCAAATTTCATAGGTCTCGGACTTGTTATATTAATATGTGTGTGTGTGTGTGTGGTTCATATGTAGCTTCTTGACGTTTCTCCCGTTTGTTCTAGTTCAGAGTTTCGAAAACTCAACCCCATTGGTCACGTACCAGTGCTGGTGGATGGTGATGTCGTAATTTCCGACTCTTTTGCCATCATAATGGTGACTACTTTGCTACTCCATCCTTCAGCCTTTATATTTTGAAGTGTGCATTCTACTGTGCTTCTTCACGATTTTATTCAATCACCAGTATCTGGAAGAGAAGTATCCTCAACATCCATTGTTGCCTCATGATCTTCAACAAAGGGTAATCAATTATCAGGTAAGTTCCAGTTATCATTTCTTATTCTTTGACTTCTTTATCATGATAGCGATAATCTAACTTTGCGATATTGCTGTAGTATATGATAATAGCAGTACAGGAAACATATGTACTGGCCTTTTAAATGGTCCAGAATATGTTTTGAGACCTTTGCGTAGTTGTGGTCATATAGCTACTGGAAGCAACTAAAAAGCAGTTAGGTTATTGTAAGTTTAATGAAAATGTTTGTCGGTTTTCTTATGGCAGATTTACTCTGCCGATTCATCCATCTTTTCCTTCGGTCTTAATTGGTCGCTTTCACTGTTTTACATGTTTGTAACTTAAATCTGTAGGCTGCAAGTATTGTTTCCTCAAGCATACAGCCTTTCCAGAATATGCAAATCCAGGTGAGTTTAACTGTAGTCCCAATCACTGAATAAGATCATGCCGTTTTGACGTCGGATCCGGCAATGAGTATGATCCAATTTTCTTCTTCTTTTTTTTCCTTATATTGTACACTTGCAGAAGTATATTGGGGAAAAAGTTAGTCCTGATGAGAAGATTCCTTGGGTTCAACACCATATAGGCAATGGCTTCACAGGTACACTTTCACCCATAGTTACTGTTCATCTCTGACCAAAATATTTTAAATTGATATGACAGAGATGAGGTAATATTTCTAATCAAAAGATAGGTTGGAGTAATACTAGTTATGTAATCTCCCACTGGACTAATAACTTCCTCTGGCTTATGAAATTATTGCATCTAAACTAAAGTTCTTTAACTGCTGAGCTACATATAGGGGAGAAGCAATCACCCAAGTGTATTTTGACCACATAAGTGACGAGGCTTTGATATCCATTGCACCTCAGAAATAAAGTGTTTGCCCATGAGAATTCGTCCAAAATTTTCTATACTTGCATGAGCCTGGTGTGCAGCTTAAGCAGAGTTTGATGTCTGAACCTTGCTAGCATCTGCACCTGTTGAAAAATTCGTTTTGGTTCAATGCCTGAACACTATTGATAATTCGGTAAGACTGATCTGTATCATAGCGCTGCAGGTGTAGTACATTTTGCCGATGGCACTGATTCTATCAGGCAGACGGCAAGGACTGATGTTGATATATCCGATAACGAGAAAGCAACTTATTGGAAAGGATTTGAGGGAAAAAAAATAATAATAAAGGAAGATGGATTGTGTTTGTGGTCCCCAACCTCCCCAGCCCCTCTCTCATTTTTATAAATAACAGTCAAAGCTAATGGCTTTAGATTTCACTTGACTTTGCAGTACTTTCTATTTTTATAAAGTGTTTACCTATGAAGTTCAATGTAATTTTGCTTTAATAAATGTTTTAATTGGATGGCCTAACTCCTATAGAAGATCTAGCCAACACATATCTTGTTGTTTCACTATTATTGTTGTTTTTTGGAGCATACGGTGATGCGGATACCTAATCTATACGTAAATTGTTGCAGCTCTTAAGAAACTATTAAAGGATTATTCTGGAAAGTATGCCACAGGAGATGAAGTATTCCTGGTCTGTTTCTTCTCTGACTCAATATATGTAGCCTGTGTTCGCATCCACCACTCTGAAGAGTTTGTGTTCAGTGCTAATTGGACCAGATTCACTCTCAAATTGATTTAACTTTCTTAGATCCATGATCTAGTATGAGATGAAAAGAGTGATATGTCTCTTTCAAATTGAAATTTGATCAACAAAGCAAAGTTATTCTGAGTTCCAACTAACTACAGGAAGTAGTTTGTCGGTACAGTAATCATTTTGCTGGAGTTAATTACTAACAAATGCAACGTGTTGGCATATCACTTGCAGGCTGATTTGTTTGTCGCACCCCAGATCCATGGTGCGATCAACAGGTTCAACCTTGACATGGTAATGCCAGTTCAATCATTGCCCGTTTCATTAATTTTTCATAGAGTTTCATTTCAAGGAAAGGAAGTGCACAGATATTCTTATGAATTAGGAAAAGATACATTTCATCCTCCTCAATTCTATTTATAGGCCTTTGCTGTTCCCTGAACAGCTGTGGGTGTATTCTTCTATCTTCTATTGAGAAAGTGTGAGAACACGGCTAGGCCAGTGCAAGAAGCTGCGGCCGTTGCAGGGCATTTGTCGGAGGGTTAGATGACCGAAGTCTTACTCGTATTGTCGGTTTCGCAATGGAACCCGCGACCTCCAGGTCGTTTTGGAGCAACATTCTTGTTGCGAAAGCATACCCATTCTTGAGAAAATAATATTTCTTTTAACTATCCGCAATAAGATATTCAACGAGAAACTTCAAACTGTCCAGTGGTCCAAAAACGTGTTATCATCTTCTCTCAGGGAAAGTTGAAAACACATTGAAGAATATATTGTCAGTATCATCTTTTCTCAAGTGACGTTGAAAACACCTTTAAGACTGTACTATCAGCTTCCTTCCTTGTACAGTCTATACTGCCATAGCTATGCCTTCTCATTTGTTGCCAAATATTAATCTCTTACTAAATTTGCATCATGTATGTCTCCTGTTGGTTGTTTCGGAATCTTTGTCTGCAGTAACTGTAATGTCCAGGTACAAGTCCCATGTCAACAAGCAAATGATTCACCTATTTTGTGGCTTTGCAGACGGAATTCCCTCTTCTATCTAGGTTGAATGAGGCATACCAAGAGCTACCTGCTTTTCAAGATGCTATGCCGGAAAAGCAACCAGATACACCTCTTCAAGAGAGGCGCTGAGGTACTTGGATTAATGTTTACTCTGTTCCATTCCTTGTTGGTAATGTGGCATTGAAGGACTTCCTGGCATGTATCATATTAGAAGCTGAACACAGTCCTTGAACTTCTGAATCTTTTCCTCTTATCTCTGTTCAAATTGCAGCATGGGTTCCTGGCAGATAGTGTCAAGGTAAAGAACACGGTGTCTCTTACGAAGAAGGTTCCATTTGGTACTCTCAAAAAACTAGTGCTGCTTCTGCTATTCATCACCCTCTTGGGTTAAAAAATAAGTAGGATGATGAATATACACTATTGGATGATCTCCCCAGATTTTCCTGAGCTTCAAGTTTGCATGAACACACGTGTTATTTCTTAGTTGTAGCGCCAGTGCTGTCTATGGTGCTGTTGAAGAAAACCTACCGTAACAGAGTAACGATGTGAAAACAGGAATTTCTCTTTGCCAGTGAACAGAAAACATTTTCTGCATTTTCTTCTGTAACGCATTTATGTGGATGATGGTACTCAAGCAAACCAAGCCCCTTGTGTTTTATTACCCAAAACCAAAAGAACTAAGAACCAAACCAGCCCTTTGTCCATGCGACTGTGGTGTTAAAGATCTTTATGCTACTTTTATTGTTCTTGTACAAGAACTTAATCTACCCTTAGTGCTGCGTAGTGATTTCATTGTTGGAGAGGCTATTCTTGTCCCCCACATCATTTGTCACTATAACATTAAAAGTTGTATTTAAATTGATTTTTTAGTGACAAGAAAGGGTGAAGACGGATGGATATAAGAGAGTGGATACAGCATCTCTCTCTCTCTCTCTCTCTCTCTCTCTCTCTCTCTCTTTACAATTTTAATGGCATTTCATGTACTACTAATATATGCAGCATATGATATGTGTAACGCATAATTTTGTTAAGCAGTGCAAGGGTGTCATTGGCCAGTTCGATACCGTTAGTTTATTGGGTTCCAACAATAAGCAAAAATAAGGATCCCCTGAATAAAGCTATTGCGAAAGTAATATTTCTATTAGATAGAAAATCTTCTTCTTTTTGTGGGAACTTGATTGATAATAGTAACACTTGCAATAGCGATGGAGAGATTTTAACTGTTTAATATCGATTATCACTTTTCAAAATTATCAATATTCATCGTTTGTGGCTTGTTTGTGAATTTATGATTAAAAGAAAGGAAGATAAGGGAAGAGAAATGATTACATCTTTTTTTTAAGTCTGTTTGTGAGTTTTAGGATGGAAGGAAAAAATAATTTCGTTGATGTTGTTTGTGAATTGAAAGAGAAGAAAGAGAAATATTTTGTTGTCATTATTATTAGTAAAATGTTTTTATGTTTTTAAGTGACCCTAAATCTTATGTTTAGATAGAATGATAATGATGGTAGTTCAAAAGTTTCATTAAAAGTGAGCTTGGTGGACAATCTGAACATCAAATGTAAGAAACAGTTTTGTGCCAAGCATAAAATGAGCATAGCGGCACTAGAGTGCCTTGTTTGATGTCCAACAAAGTATTTTGGCCCGACCTTTTAGGACTTTTTCAGTATTTTTAAAGTGGCTGCTACTCCTAACCAGATCATGTATATAACTATATCGCAATTTATCTTCGTCGTATTCATAATGATCAACTCTGTTGGAAACACATTAATAATACAAAAGACAAAAAATTGAATACATTTTAATGACGGTTTGTGTACTACAAAACAGTTTGATGCATCTAGTGCTGAAACTAAAGAAATTAATTGATACCTTAAAACAAACACTTGTCCTTAAGTTGATTCCTAACTTCTTAGGAATACGACGTATTAGATGCATTGGAACGAATGAGCCTTGTTGGGTCTAGTCGTTACATTTTTACTTTGTGCAAACACAATCACAAAAAGTAAAAAAGACAAGTCTCTTTTTTTACGTTTCCATTTACTTTTAGCGACAAGAAAGGGCTATGAAGGTGGGCATGATGTTACATAAAAGTGTACTAGAATAATGTTCATGCAGTGTGTATGTTGTTACATGCGGTGTATTTTATAGGAGAGGAGCATGGAGATCCCTTTGGTTTGGAGAAATTGAAAATGGCAAACAGCCTGTTAGAGATCAAATTTGTCAAACAAGAGTTTAGAATCTCAATCGCTCTTCTCAAATGTCGAATTCTGAAGTATTACGGAGTACTTCCAAACCCTTTTAGTTTATATTTGTCTCACAGATTGCAGTACTCCAATGTTCATCTTAACAAGTCTTCATACGGTTTGTCGTTAATCATATCTGTACTTTCTTGGACGTACATGGCTGAGAATGTAGCTATGAAGCCACAAGTAGACAGCGTACAGTTAACCTGCAACCTTTATTCTCTTTCCTCCTCGTTCATCAATGGTGCGCATCTCCTTCATCAGTCATTTCAAAATTTTTAATTCGGCAAAGTCACAACGAACTGACTATTTTACTTCTCGAATTTCTTTCCGGATCTATCAGGCGAGTAGCGAGGAGCCAAAGAAGCTGCTGCAGCTCTATTCTCACTGGATGAGCTCCTGTTCTTGGCGCGTTCGCATCGCTCTCAGCTTGAAAGGTTCTTCTTCCGAAGCTCTTTTTGCCTAATTTCGATTATTGAATCGTTGACCTTCCAAACTGAATAATGGCTGCTGAATTGATAACAGGGGTCGAGTACGAGTACAAAGCTGTTGACTCCATTGACCCATCTGGTGAGCATCTTTATCCAATGAAAAACAGTTCTTCTTTTGCCTTAAATTTCGGGACATTATTTTGTTAATTTGCATTTAAACTTATTAGCAACAATCTAAATTGGTAGTTTTGGCGGCTGAGTGTGCGACTTGTCACCATGAGTTCACCAAGGTCGGGGTTGTTGCGATGTTGCTAAAGATTACTCTTTCCGGATTCTTTTTTCAAATTTTGATTACCAAATGAGGTGGAACGATATGGTTCCTATGGTGGTTTTTACTTGTGTTTAACTACTTGGGTCACCTTTTGCCGGCCAAAGTTTCAGATATGAGCGTTAGTCTATCCTAGCTCACGTTGATTGAAGTGTTACTTTTGGGTATGTTTTCATAGAAGTGAAGATATGGGATTAGCTCCATCTGGTAAAAAAAGGGTTCCAGTTAAAGTCAAGATCTTTTATGAAGAACATTTGAAAGTTCGCATTAGAAAATTTCCATCTTGGTGCCTCTGAGCTTATAGCATGCGTTAAGAGAGAGGTGTTTGGTTCTTGCACATTATTAGATACTTGGAGTGATACCATGGTTTTAAATCGCGGAATTCGGATACGTAACGGTCGCGGCGCGTGTAACGGTATCGGACGATTCGATGTTATGTAAGCACCGATATATCGGTGTAAAACGGTATCGGACCCCCGAAAATCCGTTACGAATCGGCCGTTACGATACGTAACGGCCGTTTTTTAAAACCCTGAGTGATACGGCTTTCTTGGCTTTCTATAATGGAAATTTTCAATCATATTATTCTCTTTGATGCTTACCAGACTTTTGATTGTTCTTGATGTTTAGAAGTCTTAAAGCTCAATCCTATCCTATGGGTTATGTGCCGGTGCTAGTGGATGATACCGTAGTAGTCTCTGACTCTTTTGCCATTATATTGGTGAGTCCTTGCACCTTTTCCCTTCTTAAATACAAAGCATTCAAGCTTTTCCTTATCTGAGGAGTGATTTGCAATGTACAGTATCTGGAAGAGAAGTATCGTCAACGATCATTATTGCCTCTTGATCTGCATAAGAGGGCTATCAATTACCAAGTGGGTGACGTTTGATTTTCCTTTTTCTCATTGGCTTTGTTACTGGTGAGCAACATAACATCAGCATTTGCAAATGATCATGTATTTATCATTTATCAAACCACGAAATCAAGGCATTGGAAATTTGAAAGTGTTTATTGTTCATCGAACCACCAGAGCAAGGCAGTGTCTCTATGCTAGATATTTTTCGTGCTTACTGGTGGCTTTTTGAATTATCGTCCTTCATTGGCTAATTCTAGTCGCATTTTCTAAATTGAGTTCTTTGAGCAGTGAAACTGTTTATGCCGGCATTTTGTGCCTTATCTGAAAATTTACCTGGGTGGTCCATATATGATTGCATAAGGTGCATTAAGAGACGGGAATCCGCCATCAACCTAGTTGCTGGAGTCTATAGTATAATCTAGTTGTTTGAACTTGAACATTATGCCATAATTTAGAATAGGTTGCTGCCAGGATTGTATATTAGTCAAATTTTCCTCTTGGAACATATTATAGGAGAAACTACTGAAGTCTGGACATGGTGCAGATACATTTTTGTTAATTGTTTAAAAAATGATAACAATCCTGGAAAGTGGTCCGACTCCAACAAAGCATACATATGACACAAGATTCACCCCATTAATTCACACTTAAAGATAGTTGGGTGCTTAATTGATACAATACGAGATTCATTAGAGCTAGTACAAAGGAATACAAATTAGGAGAAGTACATACAAGTGTGTCAAATGTTGAAACTTATGCACGATATCATTAACATGGTAATTAAGAAGTTTTAAAACTTTTCTGATCATGATCATCGGGCCTTAGGAGATTGACTACATGATTTGCTATTTTTCTGTCAAACCAAGCACAACTATTGATATGTAGGCCACAAGTATTGTTACCTCAAGCATACAACCTCTTCAGAATCTAGGATTCCTGGTGGGAATAAAATACCCTTTCAAGCTGATTTGATGTCATTGTAACAGCGATTGAGCACATAACGTGATTTATAACCATTTGCAGAAGTATATTGAAGAAAATGTTAGTCCTGGTGCAAAGCTTCCTTGGGCTCAATATCATATCAGAAAAGGCTTTGTAGGTAAGCCCTGGCCTCATCAGCTGACAGGAAACATAAACTGAAAAGAATAGCAAAAGGTTATAAAAAAGGTAGTCGACCTTGGATAGAGATATTTTCATCTGATATCGAAAATACCTCTTAGGCTTCAAAAAAGTTGTGGTCCACTAAAGTAGATATCATACTGTTTCCAACTTCCATAGCTTGTTGCATTATTGGATGTTGTCTCAGTATAGCGTAATGCTCAAGTATCATGAGGTCCCACAGATATTGTTCCGTTCTCTCTATCTGATAATACCTCTGTACACTTGCTTCATATTAGTTTGCATAACAACATCTGAATCAGTATATAAACGATAAAGCTTTTGTCTGAATTTAAGTAACATCCTCCACTGAACGATTTGAACAAAAGCATTAAGTTCAACAATTTAAAGAAGAGAAGCTACCCTAGCTTAATCTACGCAAGGTACCTTAGCTTTTGATTGATTTTAACCCTCTTCACGTGCCCCCTGTAGATGTTTGACTACTTAAAGCAAAGGTAGTGTTCATGTTATGCATCTTTCCTCTTGAAGTAATTCTGTCATTAGTCTTCTGGCTATGTTGATTTTCAGCCTCTCAGTCAGGCGTTTCTTACCATTGAAAACATTAGATTAGTTTAGGAGTTTATTCTTAATTCTAAATTGTGGCTGATTTTGTCAGCATAGCTTTCTTCTGAATCTGGAAATTTTGGTTGGACTGACTTGCATTTTGTGCTAATAAGGCATATGCCATTCGGTGGGTTATCCTATACCTTTCTTCCCTAAATACATCAATTTCAGTAGAGATTGATATGTTTTCGTCACATTGCCAACTACTTTTGTATCGTGGCAACCTAGATCATTTGTTAGATAATAATACCACCTGATAAGGTCGTCGTATAAGTTGGACAGTAGCTTGCAGGCAATCTGGAAAGAGGATAGCTCAAGTCAGATGGGCTCTGATGTTGCAAGATTCTGAGGAAGCAGGGTAATTGGTGAACCACTTATTACTTCACTGCATGGTTGCTAGGGAGTTGCGAAGCTTCCTCCTGAGGCAGAAACTTTTCATCGTTATCGCCCTTTTCACCTTATCAACAACTGTTTTCATCTGTTGTATACCAATGTGATTGAAGGAACATCTTGTCAAGCCAGGTTGAAACCCCTATAAGACTGATTAGAGTATTGGAGCAAATTTATGCTTTGTGAGTACTGGCAGTCTAGACCAGTTATAGAGGTAGGGAGCGATCTGCCTGGTTGCACAATTAAGCCTACTGTTTGATATTGTGTCGAGTATGCATCTCAGTGTATGACGAATCGGAAGTAAATGATTGGATTTGTTTTCTAGCTTACTCCTGCTGTCGTATATGGCTCAATAATCAGAAAGTACAGCTAATGGCACGAGATTCCTTTAGGCTCTGAGTCTGTAACTATAAATTAGTAATGAGTACAGAAAAACCTTGGCCTTGCAAATTTCAAGTTTTTGATTGTCGAAATATTTTGCATGAGTACGATAACCCTGAGAAACTTTTGATACGAATATTCAGTAATGGGCTCCCCTGTTTCTGGTTACGTTATTGCAGCTCTTGAGAAGCTACTAAATGAGTTTTCTGGAAAGTATGCCACGGGAGATGAAATTTTCCTGGTTAGCCGTTTACTTGCCTGTATACATATAAGACTTTACATTTTATTGATCTAGGTCAGATTAGGGAGATGATAATTCCACTCCTAGACTGGACTAACCCACTCCAAATAGGTTTTGGTGGCCCTTATAACTAACATTGTTATATCTGTAGTAACAAGGTGGAGTGGGCTTGTTCAAGTAAGGAGTGGGATTATCGGTTCCTGTCAAATTATTATCAGTGTATAATTCAAAATTTTATGTGTGTTCATAGACATGTATTTATATTGCTGCAGTTCTTGCTTGGAATTTATTTATGTTGTTTGTTGGCTGAAACTTGCAGGCTGATATATATATCTTGCACCCCAGCTCCGTAATGCTATCACAAGGTTCAGCCTTGATATGGTACTGCTTCTTCATTAAACTGTGGCATCTGCAGAAAAGGACGTACTTTTGTTCTTCAGCGTGTGCATATGATATAGTATCAAAAAGAAATGGTTTAGACCGTAATTCCTTCCTTTTTGTCCCTTAAGAACGAAAAAAATGTATTACTAATAAGCTTCATGATGTTGCGAAGAAACTCCGGTCATAATAGTGGATATCTTCTCATGTCACTCACTACCTTGGTAGGGGGTGTTATTATCTACAAATGTTAATGGCTCCATAGTTATTTGGAAGTGCCACTTCGTTCATCAACCATGCACAAATGTTTGAAACAACAAGAGTGTGATTCACCTATTTTCTTACCTGGTCACTCTACATTGTAGGATTGATCCGTTTCTATTCTTGATCAGCTGTTAATCAGACAAAATCATTTTTCCTCTGACGTTTTGTGCAGAGTGACTTCCCCCTTTTATCTAGGTTGCACCAGGCGTATAGCCATCTACCAGTTTTCCAAGAAACAATGCCGGAAAATCAGCCTGACGCACCAGTTCAAACAACTTCTTGAGGTACTTGATCAGCATGAAGAACTAGTTGATGTTTTATCTGTGTATTGCTTTTTAATAGGTTGCATGGTATACATGATTCTTAGATGGTCAGCATTTAAGTTCGCTAAGGAACCTGTAACATATTTCTCCTCGGACTTGCTTTTTAGATCTCCAACATACTTCTTCCTTTTTCTGCGGCAGTGTTTCATACTTCTGATCATCATCATCATCATCATCATATATTAAATAAGCTACTCTTTAACTTTTTGCCTTCACTGGTTCTATCCAGGTCATCCACGTTTTCTGACTTGGTTTCCGGTAGTTTCAGTAACTAGAAGCAGCATATATGACTCGGCAAGGGCTTGTTTGATTCACATTCTTCGGTTTGATTTTCAGGTTTAGCAGAGTAAACCAGACGAGACTTGGAACATCTCACCACAACCTTTGCTTGTCATCAACTAGGAACATTTACTTCTTGTAAAGTTCCACTTATGCAGTACAGAATGAATAAACAGAGAAAGATGTAACATTTGCTGCTTGTAACATCGCAATAGGGGAAGACTAGACAAACCTTTGCTACTTGTAATCCAGTAGAACCATTGTTTCTATTTTAGACAAGCGAAAGCCATGTATAGACAAAAGTTGAGAAGCAAATACGAAACAGAGAAAGCTAAGGGAATAGGTATATAAAATCTCATTTGGGATTGTATAGTGTATTCAGTGGCTAAGAAGTGAGATGATCCTACCAGATTTCTTCATAACCATTGCATAAATATATCGAATAACTTCAGACAATTTCCGTCTCACCGTTGCCTTCGTTCAAAAACAGAAGATAGAGAAGGAAAACAACAAAGAATACACCCTGTTACCACTGCATGCTACATAATTGGTACACTTGGTTTCAAGAAAACATGGCACATATGAGGTCTTCATAATTACCATGCGATACTTCACCAATATCAACCAGGTTCTCTTAAAAGTAATTAACTAACCTAACTGCTAAAATACTCCGACTGTCTAGACTTTCTGCTCTTGCTGCTCAGGATAACTTAAGCCTCTTGCTCTTGCTGCTGCTGCTCTTTATGGGTCTCATATTAGCAGCAGTAATAAGTTTATAGTCAGAGTGCGGCATTTCACTCAGCTTCCCAAAACGTTTCCTCATAAAAGGACCAAACTTCTGACCTGATAAAAAAACGAATCAAATCAGAAAAATCCACCATCAAACACTACAAATGCACAAGGATGTAAAGGAATAGGATCATGTGGGAGACCAAAAACAATACCAAAATGCCAAATACTGAAATGGTGCATACTTCCCATAGATCACTTCAACATCTTGTTGCACCGTTTTAACAGTGGAGTTTCATGCATGAATCTGCGCCACGTATCAAATCTTTCTATTTAAGATTTGTCCAAAATGAAACACACACACTGAGGTTAAATAAACAAAAAGAAAGAAAAGAAATTAATCAAATATGTCCAAAATTTCTATTTAAGATTTGCACTATTAGAGTGAACAAAAGGAAGGAATCCACGTGCCAATTTGGAGGTGATATCATGAGACGATCTCACTATCTATAAGAACGCGAACTGCTGTCACTACAAAAAGTTGCTAGTGAGCCGCCTGAAGTAGAGGCATACGCATGTTAGTTGGAAGCAATGAAGGGCTTCTCGATCAAGCGTTTGATAAGAAACTGAAGCGAGATACAGAAAGCGGAGGTGCTCCCAAATCATCCCTTCATCGTCAAAGACTTTAGGTCAAGATTTCAGAACTTTGATAGCTCAGTTGCGAGATCTTTTGGAGTAATTGAAAATGATGCGGAAGCTGCATACAGTGAAATTGCTTTAGAGGTTTGAGATCCATACATTTTTGTACCCTGCCTGGATGAGTGATCGTTTCCTTTGGAAGGGTAGTTCTTGTGTCTCATTTGAGGAGCGGTTAATTGATCCCCCATTTATGACCAAGAAGATGAATATGCTTATTTGCTATGTGTTTATTTGGTGTGTGTGGAGTTTACCTTGATGAAGTATGTTGGTGGCATGAATTTGACATAAATATGTATTTTAGCATAAATGAAGGTGAAATTACGTGATTGCTATATGTTCATTTATAATCTTTTCAATGGCATGACGATTTTTTTCCGTTGTAAAATAAAGAATAGCTAATGTTTAGGAATAAAATGCATCAACTTCGTTGTGCCTCAATGAGCATAAACTATTTGAAATTTGATTGATGATAATAGTTGTTGCAGCTAAAAACTGGATCGGGAACCACATCAGAAATCAGGCCTGCAAAAGAGAACACGGAGTGATTGGCCGGGTGGGGTTCCGGCGGGGGAACGCTCCGATGCTTAAGTCAGAGATGACTAACAATGTAGAACTCTGAAGAAGCAGTAAGACACAATGTGTGATTGTGTGTGAACTTGTCCTTACCTGAGGGGCTTGACCCCTTTATATAGTGGTAGAAGGAGGAGTCCTAGTAGGACTGGGCTTTGTCCAACTCTAATCAGAATATAATTAGGATTCTAAAGGATCTCATGTCAATCTAAACTGATAGAGTCAGAGCCTCTTTAGGATTCTGCCCGGTGATTGATACGGTAACTGCCATATCAGTAATGAGCCAGTGTGGGTTACGTGTCATAACTGCCACGTGTCGTCCGTAGATTGGAGGGATATTTTTAGCTATATCATATGCCCCCTGCTTTCACCAGCGTTTACTGAAGCGGGTGGAAGCACACTTTTCACACTGGTGATAACGAAATACGCCAAAAGCAGGATTGGATATGTCTGCCCCCATTGCAAATATTCGAAGAGTTCTCTACTCGGATACGGTTATGTTCGGACAGAGTTCTGCTCGGATGAAATTCTGCTCGGGCTCGGGACACGGACATGGTTCTGTTCGGACAGAATTCTGCTCGGGCATTATTCTGTTCGGACAGAGTTCTGCTCGGACATGGTTCTGTTCGAACAGAGTTCTGTTCGGCCGTTGTCACTCTACTCGGGCAGAGTGTTCGGACAGAGTTCTTCTCGGACCTGATTCTGTTCGGACATGATTCTGCTCGGACATGGTTATGTTCGGACAGAGTTCTGTTCGGCCGTTGTCACTCTACTCGGGCAGAGTGTTCGGACACGATTCTGTTCGGACAGAATTCTGTTCGGCCACGGTCATTCTGCTCGGGCAGAGTGTTCGGACACGATTCTGTTCGGACAGAATTCTGTTCGGCCGTTGTCACTCTGCTCGGGCAGAGTGTTCGGACACGATTCTGTTCGGACAGAATTCTGTTCTGCCACGGTCACTCTGCTCGGGCAGAGTGTTTGGACACGATTCTGTTCGGACAGAACTCTCTTCGGCCAGGGTCACTCTGCTCGGACAGAGTGTTCGGACGGGATTCTGTTCGGCCGTTGTCACTCTGTTCCGGCAGAGTGTTCGGACACGATTATGTTCGGACATAATTCTGTTCGGCCGTTGTCACTCTGCTTAGGCAGAGTGTTCGGACACGATTCTGTTCGGGAAGGATTCTGTTCGGACAGAACTCTCTTCGGCCAGGGTCACTCTGCTCGGACAGAGTGTTCGGACGGGATTCTGTTCGGACAGAATTCTGTTCGGCCGTTGTCACTCTGTTCCGGCAGAGTGTTTGGACACGATTCTATTTGGACAGAATTCTGTTCGGCCGTTGTCATTCTGCTCGGGCAGAGTGTTCAGACACGATTCTGTTCGGACAGAATTCTGTTCGGCCACGGTCACTCTGCTCGGGCAGAGTGTTCGGACACGATTCTGTTCGGACAGAACTCTCTTCGGCCAGGGTCACTCTGCTCGGACAGAGTGTTCGGACGGGATTCTGTTCGGACAGAATTCTATTCGGCCACGGTCACTCTGCTCAGGCAGAGTGTTCGGACACGATTCTGTTCGGCCGTTGTCACTCTGCTCCGGCAGAGTGTTCGGACACGATTCTGCTCGGGAAGGATTCTGTTCGGCTACGGTCACTCTGTTCCGGCAGAGTGTTCGGACACGATTCTGCTCGGGAAGGATTCTGTTCGGCCATTACCCTGGTTCCCTCCACGTGTCTCCTTCTTCATTGATGTCTTTGAGCAGGAATTGAGAATTTTCAAGTTTCTCTACTCTTCAGCTTGTGACACGTGTGTGGTGGATGAACCGTTGCGTTTCCCCAGAAACGGTTACATGGGGTTTCTCTATAAAAAGAGAACTTTCAGTTCATTTTTTCTTCACTCGAAATTTTTTGGAAGCACACTACTCTTCAAGTAAGTCTTTTTGCTTTCTTCTTTCTGTTCAGCACTTCAAGTTTTTCATAGTTTCTTAGTTTGGGTAGAAAACATGTCCGAAACTTCAGCGTCTGTTTCTTCTTCCGAAGAGAGTAGTTCATCTTCGAGTTCGGAACGAGTTCTAACTTCAGGAAGTGAAGTTGGAACTTCCAATCCACAACTACCACAAGCTTCAACATTCCAGCCTTTAACTTCTCAACCATTACCACCTTCATCTTCTCAACCTTCGCACTCTTTGTCTAGAAAAAATGCCTTAGGAGATGTAAAGGATCAAGCTGACGATAAGGCTAATCCTAAACCTTGGTATACTGCTGACGAGAAGTCAGGCAAGATGTCTACCGAAGATTTGCAGGATTTAATTCGGGAATATCCTCTTCCCGAAGGTTGGTATGCTCGTCTTCCTGGTTTGCAAGAACCAGCAAATTATGGAACCAAGTTTGAAACTGGGATATATGAAGAGCAGGTGAAGTCTGGGTACAGGCTTCCTCTCCACCCTTTTGCTCTTCGTTTCTTCGAGCATTACCGCATGGCTCCCGGGCAGCTTGTTCCAAATGGTTGGAGGAAGCTTGCCGGCCTTATATATTTGGTCCAGACTTCAGGCTACAAACCAGATGCAACAGATTTTATGGAGTGTTTTTCGAAATCTGTTTCGTCAAGGGGGTCGCCAACTGCCCAGGATGGTATTACATTCATAGTAGGCAACGATTCCTGAAGGGAGGCCCGAAGTCAAATAAAGGCTGGCATTCTAGATACTTCTTTGTTGGCCGCCTGGACAAGGGGGAGCTTCCGTTTGATAGAGACTGGAATCCATTCTGTAAGGATTTCAAAAATCCTGGCAAGCCTACTCCCAACAATCTGACTAAACATATACTTAGTCATATTAAGTTTCGAGGTGGTCTTTGCATAGATGAGCCTCTTTCGGAGGAGCAACTGGAGTGGGCGAAGATCATTCCTCCAAAGCCCATTCCAGCTGGTCTTCAGATTCCTTCTCCTCCTCTCGCTATTCCTAGCATGTCATCTGCCGAGACCGTTCCCGTAAGTGTGTTGTATGGAAGATTTTGATTTCAATTCGGTTTCAGTATTAATTCCCGTGTTGATTTCTACCTTGATTGCAGAGATGGCTAGCAGAAGTGGAAAATCGCCCCAAGGAGGTTTTCTTGGCGTTCTTCAGAAAGCTAAGGGGAAGCGCAAGGAGAAACAGCCCAGTGTTGAGTTGCCCCCTGTTCCTAAGAGGACTAGAGTTACTCCTCCAGAACGTTCTCCACGTATCTTGGAGCAAGTGTCCATTGATGATGATCCTATCTTTCGACCGAGGTGGACACTTAGGTGCGATGACCTTGGGATGCCGGATAGCCATGTCTCGGAGCAGCATCTTCTTCATGGAATTCTACCTCGAGACAAGGAGGTCTTCCAAACTCAGACACACGAGACCTTTGCCTGCTCCTTTGCCCAAGCCGTCTATACGGTAACGTCCTTTGTCTCAACTAAGTTTCTGTTTTTGTTTTCTACTTTCCTTTAGCTGATGGCTTCAATCTTCATTCCAGATGTACGCTAGCGGATCTGAGATGTTTTCTCGCTTTGAGATGGCGAGGCAGGTGGCAGCAGATGAGGCTCAACAGAAGAGGGAAGCTGTTAAGGAGGCACAAGAAGCTTCTCATCGTGCTGAAGAGCTGAGCAAGCAAGAGGCAGACCATCTTGCTCAGATTGCGACTCTGGAGAAGAGGTTGGAGCGAGTCAAGAGGAAGGCAGCAGAAGAGGTAACCAAGGCTCGTGACCAAGGCATCCGCGACTTCTTGGACGGAAATGCCGGGGACGAATGGCTCAAGAAATGTGCGGATGACGGCCTTGAGATTTACGAGCTTGGTTTTGCGAAGGCCAAGGAGATGTTTGCTGAGCGCTTTCCTGATATCCTCTTGGATGACTTCGTTCTCCCTGCGGTGATATCTCCGTCTGGAGAGACTGTTCTGCCATCAGAGGCAGGTGATGCTGCAGCTTCTCATCCTCCAGGGGAAGGTCCTTCTGGTGATGCCCCCGAGCCTTAGATTTTAGTCTTTGTATCTATGCTTTTTGCTTTATACAGACAGAGAATTTTGATGCCCGTTCAAGGGCTTATTGTAAAACTCTTTATCTTTTATTTATGTTTTACTATGTGTTTCTCATGGTTTATCTTTACCATTCACACAGTATTATTGATTTTTACTTTGGCTCAAACCCTTTATTCGTCACTTAAAGAGTTGGCAAAGAAGTCGAGCACCCCCGCTCGGCCTATAATTCAAAGAAGCAAAAGCTTTAGTGGAGTGACGATGCCCCCATTAACTTTTGTTTCTTCACGGACTTAGATCTGTAGCTAATCCGTTTGGCCTTCTCTTGTATTTTTATAAAACCCAAGAGTTATACACTCTGTTCGGACAGAATGTTTTTGGCTAAATTGATCACTCTGTTCGGACATAATGTTTTTGGCTAAATTGATCACTTTGATCGGGCAGAGTGTTCGGCCATCACTCTGTTCGGGCAGAGCGTTTTGGCAAAGTTGATCACTCTGTTCGGGCAGAGTGTTCGGCCATCATTCTGTTCGGACAGAATGTTTTGGCGAAGTTGATCACTCTGTTCGGGCAGAGTGTTCGACCATCACTCTGTTCGGACAGAACGTTTTGGCAAAGTTGATCACTCTGTTCGGGCATAGTGTTCAGCCATCACTATGTTCGGACAGAATGTTTTTGGCTACATTGATCACTCTGTTCGGGCAGAGTGTTCGGCCATCATTCTGTTCAGACATAATGTTTTGGCAAAGTTGATCACTCTGTTCGGGCAGAGTGTTCGGCCATCACTCTCTTCGGACAAAACGTTTTGGCAAAGTTGATCACTCTGTTCGGGCAGAGTGTTTGGCCATCACTCTGTTCGGACAGAATGTTTTTGGCTACATTGATCACTCTGTTCGGGCAGAGTGTTCGGCTATCACTCTGTTCGGACATAATGTTTTGGCTAAGACCACAATAATACTGAGAGCAAAAATAACTTTATTGCTCGAGCAAAAGATAAAGTTTACATTGGATTGCTTAACAACCCATTTATTTGAAATTATCTTTCTAAAGACAATTTTTAAAAGATTGGGGTTTTGATAAGATCTAGGCCCTTATCCCCTTGAAAAAGAAGTGTCTTGCCTTGAGGCAAGATGCTACTGCGCGACGCGTTGTTTTATAACAACGGATCGTTCATGGGCTTGAGTCCGAACTTCTTCTATCAAATCAAGATTTCCTCTGAGTCCAATTTCTTTGCCTTCTTTGGTCGACACGAAGTTACGTAGCACTGACGAGCTATAGTCTGGTCCCCTTTCACCTCTCCAATCCCTTGTTCCGTGGGGAACTTCATCTTGAGGTGATAAGTTGACACTACAGCTTGTAACTGATTGAGTGCTGGTCGTCCTAATATGGCGTTGTATGCTGAGGGGACCTTGACCACCACAAAATCAAGTATGAAGTTGGCTTGTGCCGGAGGTGTGCCAATCGCAACTGGGAGTGCGATAATACCTTCGGCTGCAACTGGATGATTAGAGAATCCATACAACGGAGTATCCATCTTTCGGAGACGGTCCGTTGGAATGTTCATCTTCTTGAATGCATCGAAAAATAAGATTTCTGCAGAACTTCCGTTATCAATCAAGACACGCTTTACATCAAAGTTCCCAGCTCTAACTGTAATGACTAATGGGTCATCATGAGGAGTTTGTATGTCCTTCGAATCTTTATCTGAGAAGGTGACGGCTGCTACGGGTACCGTCTTCGATTTCTTATCCGGGGGCTGACTCGTTATGTATACTTCTCTGGCGTATGCTTTCGAGCCCGTCCTGATGAACCTCCTGCGGCTAATCCCCCAGATATAGTGTTGATAATACCCGCATTCTCTTCTCGATCTTCTCTTTCTTCCATGGCTGGAGGCGTCTGTTGTCTATCTTCTTTAGGAGCTACAAACTTTCTCAACTGGCCACGCTTGATAAGGGCCTCAATTGCTCGTTTAAGCGACTCGCAATTGTCAGTTGTGTGGCCATGATCGTTGTGAAAGTGACACCATAAATCTTTGTTCCGTTTATTGGGTCGAGATTTCAGCTTGTCCGGCCACTGGAGAGCCTTATTCACCTTGATCTCGTGAAGAATCTGTGATGGTTTTGCATTGAGGGGTGTCAGATTTTTCCAAGCGAACGGTTCTTTCGGACGCCGTTCATCATACTTGGAACGTTTTGTCGGCTTTCCTCCTTGGGGAGGAGTTAATTCCCGAGACCGTTTCTTCTGTTCTTCCTTCCCTTCTCCACGCCGTCCTCTGTGTGTCTCCAGGTATTCTTCAGCTTGAATATATTTGTTAGCCTTCTCGAGAAGGGCTTTCATATTACCTGGAGGACTTTTGTTCACAGAGAATGCGAACTTGGATGTGGGTCGAAGGCCTCGGAGGAATGCAGTATACTTCACGGACTCGTCCAAGTTATCAATTTCCAAGGTGGCTGCGTTGAATCGTCCGAGAAAGCATGCCAAAGACTCGTTTTTCTCTTGCACAATGTTCAGCAGACTCGCCGAGTTCTTTCTTCGGGAGCGACTGCTTACAAAGTGTTTTTGAAAGAGATCCGATAATTGGCCGAAGGAGTAGATGGACCTTGGTTGTAGAGATTTGAACCATGCGTGTGCAGCTTTCCTTAGAGTGGTTGGAAAGGCTCTGAACATGGCAGCGTCTGAAACCTGGAGGAGTAGCATGTTTGTTTGAAACTGGTAAACATGTTCTCCTGGATCACCAGTCCCGTCGTAGAGGTCACATTGAGGCATCCGAAAATTGGGAGGCAACTTTGCCTTCTCGATGGCTTTCGACAACGGATATCCGGATTCATTCCTTGGGCGAGATCGTTCTGGAGAATGATATCTAGGGACCACCTTCCCGGAGTCCCGTTCTTGGGAACGAGACTCAGGCGTCTTCTTCCTGTGGATAGATCTTCGAAGGGTTTTAACTCTGGCTGCCTGTGCGGGAGAGGAGTTGGTACTGTCTTCGACTGAAGAATCGCGACGGTAGCATGATCCACTCCTGGTTACGTGATCTCCGCTTTTGTCTTTGCGATTGTAAGTTGGATCGGCCGTTGATTGGTATTTGCGGCCGTAACTTGATCTGGATGTGAGACGAAGACGAAGATCACCGGGGTCAAGATGAGAATGGTAAGTGGGTGGAGGAGCCACTGCCATGTCGAGCTTTTGTTGGAGAGTGTTCACGACATTTTTTAGCTCGTGGATCTCTTTTGTAAGTTCGGCATGGGGTGTTTTGAATAGCCTACGGTTCAGGCAATGACGAAGGTCCCCGTTTTTCAGAGTAGACGTCGGAGAGTGATTTCTTCGAGGTCTAACTTCTGATTCGGGAGTTGCAGATGTGACGTTAACGTGTGCATCTTCCGCAGAATCGGCATGCCGACGTGAAGGTGTCGAACGGTGGTCACGACTGAGTCGACGAGAGCTGCTCGTTGGGGTGTGATGGTGTGGAGAACGACTATGTGAAGAGTCGCTAGAAGAAGAATGATTGGCCATGTTCCCTGTAGTGGTCCCATGGATGGCGCCAATCTGTTGCAGCTAAAAACTGGATCGGGAACCACACCAGAAATCAGGCCTGCAAAAGAGAACACGGAGTGACCGCCGGGTGGGGTTCCGGCGGGGAACGCTCCGATGCTTAAGTCAGAGATGACTAACAATGTAGAACTCTAAAGAAGCAGTAAGACACAATGTGTGATTGTGTGTGAACTTGTCCTTACCTGAGGGGCTTGACCCCTTTATATAGTGGTAGAAGGAGGAGTCCTAGTAGGACTGGGCTTTGACCAACTCTAATCAGAATATAATTAGGATCCTAGAGGATCTCATGTCAATCTAAACTGATAGAGTCAGAGCCTCTTTAGGATTCTGCCCGGTGATTGATACGGTAACTGCCATATCAGTAATGAGCCAGTGTGGGTTACGTGTCATAACTGCCACGTGTTGTCCGTAGATTGGAGGGATATTTTTAGCTATATCAATAGTCTTATTTTTAGATAGTCTAATTAGCCCACTAAAAGTGTTATTAAAAGTAAGGTAGCTTTTGATTTCGTTTAAGTTTCCAGTTTTTTCCCTAGTTTTGTAAACTGGAGAAAAAATGGGTTCGACACAATTTTTTTTTTCCTTTCAGTTTTGGGAACCAGTTTTTAAAACAGAGCTGTTTTTAAAAATTCCCATTTTGGAATTTTGAGTTTTGTTTTGAGACCGCCACCCCCGCCATCGCCACCGCCATCGCCCCTGCCGCCGTCGCCACAAAAAAAAAAACTCAAAACCACTATCGAAGAGAAAACTCAAAATAAAAATTGGGTAATCAAGCACGCATTTGTTTTTTAAAAAATAAAAACTAAACTGATTTTGGTTTTGGCTTTTGTTTTTTTGAAAATTGAAAACTAAAAACTAAAATTGTAAGTGATTTTAAACAGACCCAAGTTAGATGTCGCAATTATCATCATTAGTTATCTTGGTTCAAAGTAAGAGCAAAACTATCATATTCTTTTGCACAAAAATGTGTGCTCATAACAAAACATAAAACCTTAGGGAGGGATGTGAATTTAGTGGATCCATTCTTTAAGTTACCTTGAATAACCTTCGCTTAACTTTTGATTTGAAGATATCACCATATTGAGAATATTCTAATATGTGCTTTGCGTGAACACTTCGTAAATATATGCATATACCCATGAAGACTTGTTTTTGAAAAAAATTGACATGTAGAATCAAATCATATGAACTTAGAGCTATAGTGGGATGGTAAAAGAGTTTCATCAAGTTCAGTGTCAAATAACAATAAGTAATGTATAGGCTGAGTCACTTTCGGCTAAAATTATTTTTTATTATTTATTTGAACAAAGTTTATATGAACAAATTTAGGGTAGGTTTGACACTCTTTTTTTTTTTCTCTTTCTTATCAGTTTTGGAAATTGGAAAAAAAAAGTACGTTTGGTAACCATTTTTTTTCCTTCTCCAATTTAAAAAATCAGTTTTTAAACTGAAGAGTAAAAAAAAAACTCCAGAAACTGGTTTTTTTTTTTTCACTTTTGGTTTTTTTTTGAGACCACCACACCACCCTCCCACCGCCGGCAACCACCTCCGGCCGCCGGCGACCACCGCCGGCGACTGCGACAACCACCGCCGGTAGCCACCTTCAACGGCCGGCAGCCACCTTCGGCGACTGGCGACTGCCGGCAGCCATCGCCGGCCATCGGCAGCCACCTCCGGCCGCCGGCGACCACCGCCGGCAACCACCTCCGGCCGTCGACAGCCACCGCCGGCCGCCGGCAGCCATCTCCGGCAGCCGGCGACCACCGCTGGCAGCCACCGCCGACCACCACCACCACCGACCACCGCCACCGCAAACCACCCAAAGTCAAAATAAAAAGGGTTACCAAACACCAAAAAAAAAACTAAAAAAAAAAAGGTTATCAAACACCCACTTGTTTTTGTAAAAAAAAAATAAAATAAGCTGCTCTTTAAAAACTGAAAACCAATTTTTTTTTTTGTCAAACCAACCCTTAATCTTTATTTGATGCTTAAATCGATAACCATAACTTAGACCTTTGGACAAGGAAGAATGTCCACAAAATGGGAATTCAATCAACTGCATTATATTACAGTCGACTATTAACTCAACGATTTGAAACTAAACAGTCCGTTTGCTAAAATAATACTTAATCATCAAATAATGGCTACCTCAATAAACCTATAAAGTTGGGTTGATTTGGGATTTCGTCATGCAATCACATTGTAAGCCTCAATTTACCAGAGGAGCATTAAAGCTCAATGATTGAACTTTTTCTGCTGTTTATTTTTATAATTTTACATTATTGAAAAGAGTATATTTGTGGTCTTTTTTGTAATTGCATTAAGCATTCTTTAGATCATCGGTTTTCTCATCTCTCCATTGATTAGGAATTCAATTGTACACATCTTACTATTAGGGAGCGCTTCAATTGTATAAGAAGAAAATCAATTTGTGGCAAAGCTTAAGGTTATCAAGATTTGGAGCTTTACGGTTGTCAAAACTTATTTCTTAATGTGTGTACCACCAATGAATTCTATATTGATTAGGTCTTGACCCGAGATAGACCATAGCGAATTTTAGGGCTCCTCAGAAAACTTATAAGAAGAGGTAGATGTAGGCTCAATGGTAGTTCAAGTCAAATCATTTAAATTTCCGTTGTCATATCTTTATATCCTCATTCTCTATAATTTCTTTATTTTGCTTTCAGAAATTGTTTTGATAATTTACGTGGGCTGTATCATTGGTTGATCAACTTTTTTGAAATGCTTCTAATTATTTTTAATTGGCATACTTAAGCTCTGTTTGACAACACATTTTTTTTTCAGTTTTAAAAAAAAAACTAAAGAGCAGTTTAATTTTTTTTTTTTACAAAAAACAAGTGAGTGTTTGATAACCCAGTTTTTATTTTGAGTTTTTGTTTTTGGGTGTTTGATTACCCAATTTTATTTTTTGTGGTGGTTTGCAGTGGCGGTGGTGGGGCATGGCGATGGTTGCCGGAGGTGGCTGACGGCGGTGGGAGAGTGGTGGTCTCAAAAAAAAAAAAAAAACAAAACTGAAACTCATTTTTTGAGTTTTTAAAAACAGCCTTGATTTAAAAACTGATTTTTTAAACTGAAAAAAAAAATAGTTACCAAATGTAACTATTTTTTTCAGTTTCCAAAACTGAAAAAAAAATTCCTGTCAAACGGGCCTTAGCTTCAAAAGTCCTATTCAACCTTGATCTAAGGTTGTTTTATTGGCGTACACAGAAGGGTTTTTGAAGCCACCCTTCTATGTATCTTGACAGACACTTCTCCTGTACAAGCATTCCGTTTGTTTTTAATATAAAATTTAGGTGGCACTTCGCATCCAAACTTTTCTCTGGAAATAGTTGGCACGTTGGCCTAAAGATAACTATAAACATAAATTTTTTTGGTTTATCATCTATGAGAATCAGCCTGTCTAGGTGTGTTCGAGCTTTCGTTCATTTAGCCACACGTGATTGACTCGTGCTCGTCAAGCGCTTAAGTTTTTTTTTTCAAGTTCTCTGTAAACAAAACTTGTGTTTTGAATTGTTTTATCAAACGAGTTCATCTTGAGAGCTTGAACATGAGCTCAAACTCTTGCTCATGAATGATGGAGGCTCACTTAACTAGATTCCTTTTTCAATATCACCCAAATTCAAGCGGTAACAAAGATTTTTACGTTTTACTCGGAATTGAAAAATGATATAATTGACTACAATCCCAGTTGTAGGAAGACACTGTGACTCCCATGTAATGATCATTAATCGTGGTCAAATATAGTTAGTGGCATTCTCACCGACACCTTAGAATTCTTAAGGGCACCTTTTAATGTCACTAATTAATAAACAATAAACATATCTAGCAACCAGGCGTTACATGTGGGTTGCAGACACTTTTAAGACTCAGTTGCTTTGCAAAGTGAAAATAGCTATATAACACACTTCATGAAATTGAAAAGTAGTCCTATAAAACAAGTCAGGCGAGCATGTTCATGAACCACCAAATGATTTTCAAGCTTATACCGGTTCAAATGTAGGACCTCTGACTTGGTGAATGAACAAGGGAAAATTACCTAAAATATCCCTGTGATTTGGGGTTGTTGCAAAAAGACCCCTCCCGTTACAAAAATTACAAAATGACACCTGTGGTGTTCATTTTGTTGCGACTGTTAGAAAAATAGTCCAAATTAACGGAGCGTCATATTCACTTTCCTAAAAAACGCGTTTGATATATTTTAATATATTTAAAAGACAAAATTACCCTCCATTTTTTTTCTCTCCCACCCAAGTCCCATTTTCTTCTCCAATCCAAGCAAACCCTAAACCTAGCCCCCAACCAAAACCCTAGCCGCCACCCTCAGCCACCCCCATCCATTACCACCACCACCCATTTTGTGCGACGCCACCACCGGCTGCTTCCACCCACCGCGAACTCCTCGTCGCCATCCCTGTCATCACCCCTAACCTCTTGAATCACCACTAGCCCCACCATAAACCCCAGCCACTTGCGCCGCAACCAAGCCCGCCATCAACCCTAGCCAATTATGCGCCACCATGCCCAACGCCGTGCGATTAAAACCTAGATCTACAATTAGGGTTTGTTGATTCACAAACCACAAGCCTCGAGCTTCCAAAACCAAGACAATTAAAAAAAACTAGATTTACAATTAGGGATTTGAGCCCAACGCCCCGCGATTGAAACCCCGGATCGCAATTGAAACCCCTTGATTGCGGTTGAACACCTAGATCGCAATGTTTCAAATTACGGTGCGGTGCTGTGGAGACGTCGAGCTGTGGAGACGTCGGTGTGGGACTGTGGGGACGTCGAGCTGTGGAGACATCGGTGTGGGACTGTGGAGACATCGGGCATGTTCCGGTGCGGGGCTGGTGGAGACGTTGGGCTTGTTCCTGTGTTCGATGAAGCCGAGAATTCTGGTGTACAAACAATCTAAAGGTTTAAATACAAGGGTATTTTGGACAATTTTTTTGTTTCGTTACAGAAATCGTTTGTTGCAACACTTTAAAAACCTTATGTGTCCTTTTGCAATTTTTGTAATGGGAGGGGTCTTTTTGCAACGACTCCAAACCACATAGGTATTTTACGCAATTTTCCCAATGAACAAATATGAATGAGCCCTTAATAAGCCGATTCGCAATCCTGTTAATAAATAGCTAGAATTCTTTGCGGCCTTACATAGGAAACAACACATTGTAGCTATTTTTAATTTGCTAATTTTATATTTCTAAAAATAAACAAAAGTTAGACCGCGATTAGCTGTAGCAATCAAGGAAAAGATATCAAATAAGAGTCGACATCCCAAAGCAATAAGTTCAATTGAACTAATTTTGGAACTAATAAAGTGTGAGGACTTTTAACCCCGGGATGGTGGAGTGGCAAAAGACCTCGAGGAATAACCTCAAGGTCTCGAATTCAAATTTTCATGCCCACGGGCCATATAAATTGCAGTTTTGACTATTCCAAAAAATAAAATAAAATAAAATGTGAGCGCTTTTCATCTTTTTAATACAAGTCTGAATTGGAATCGCTAATGTTTGTTAATTTATATCTTTCTCTTTATCAAAAAATCTAACAAAGCAGAATAAAAGGAAAAAAATAACTAGAAGCAGAAATTTGTGAAAATACACACACGAATCTTTACAAGTAAATGTTGGTGCAAATTTTGATAGAGTTTTGTTCCTTAGTATTAGTTTTTGATGTTAGATTGATGTAAATCATCGAACTGTTAATGTTCTAAAGTTTGAACCAAGAGGGGCTCTTAACTTGAATTTCACCTTTAAGTATGACCGTTAAGTATTTTCGTCCCTAGATGTGACCCAATGCCAAAGCTTTGCTTACAAGAAACCGTAC